>CAUYQV010044892.1:0-29715 GCA_963574575.1 Galagoides demidoff | reverse complement strand
TTTTTTTTTTATTGAATGGTAACTGTGTACATTGATGCACTTTGGGGGTACAGTGTGGTGTTTTCACACACAATCCAAGACACTTCCATCAAACTGGTTAACATAGCCTTCATGTAACTCTCTTAGTTATTGTGTTAAAACATTTATATTCCACTCATAGAAAGATTGACTTGTACCCTTGCAAGATGAACTACAGAAGTGAACCCTCGAATCCCTCTCCAACCACCCACTACCCCCTTCATCACCCCTCCCTGTATCCTTAGGTTGTTATTAGGTTATAGCTTTCATATAAAAAGTTTTAAATTAATTTCAAAATAGAGGTGTGTACATTAGATACTTTTTCTTCCATTCCTGTGATACTTGGCTAAGAAGAACATTTTAAAGACATCTGGAGAACACTTAGAAAACTAAAAATAGACTTGCCGTTTGACCCTGCAATTACTTTATTAGGTATATTCCCAGACAACCAAAAATCTCATTACAACAAAGATATTTGTATCAGAATGTTTATTGCAGCCCAATTCATAATTGCCAGGTCATGGAAGAAGCCCAAGTGCCCATCGATCCACGAATGGATCAACAAACTGTGGTATGTGTACACCATGGAATACTATTCAGCCATAAAGAAAGATGGAGACTTTACGTCCTTCATGTTCACATGTTTGTTTTTATTTCTGAGTAATGTCTTTGCTATTCGAGGTTTTTTTCTGATTCCATATAAAATGAAGTATTATCTTTTCTAGATCTTTAAAGTATGACAGTAGAGCTTTAATGGGGATTGCATTAAAATTATATATTGCTTTTGGTAGTATTGACATTTTAACAATGTTGATTCTTCCCAGCCATGAGCATGGTACGTTTTTCCATTTGTTAAGGTTTTCAGCTATTTATTGTCTTAGAGTTTCATAGTTCTCTTTATAGAGATCTTTCACATCCTTTGTTAGGTAAACTCCCAAATATTTCATCTTCTTTGGCTCTATTCTGAATGGAATAGATTCCTTGACTGCTTTTTCAGCTTGGCTGCTGTTGGTATATATAAAGGCTACAGATTTATGAGTGTTGATTTTGTAACCTGAGACGCTGCTGTATTCCAGTTTACTTGTAAGAGTTTAGTTCCTGGTATGTTCCAGATATACAATCATATCATCTGTGAGGAGTGAAAGTTTAATCTCTTCTGACCCTATATGGATACCCTTGATTGCTTTTTCTTCCCTAATTGCGATGGCTAAAACTTCCATTACAATGTTAAAGAGCAATGGAGACAATGGGCAACCTTACCTGGTTCCTGATCTAAATGGAAATGGTTTCAAGTTAACTCCATTCAATACAATATTGGCTGTGGGTTTGCTGTAGATGGCCTCTATCAGCTTAAGAAATGTCCCTTCGATACCAATTTTCTTAAGTGTTCTCATCATGAAGGGATGCCAGATATTATCAAAAGCTTTTTCTGCATGAATTGAGAGAATCATAAGGTATTTGTTTTTTAATTTGTTTATGTGATGAATTATATTTATAGATTTACGTATGTTGAACCATCCTTGAGATCCTGGGACAAAACCCACTTGGTCGTGGTGTATAATTTGTTTGATGTGTTGCTGGATTCTTTTGTTAGGATTTGGTTGAATATTATTGCATCAAGATTCATTAGTGATATTGGTCTATCATTTTGTTTTCTTGTTGGGTCTTTTCCTGTTTGGGGGATCAATGTGATGTTTGCTTCATTGTGTTGGGTAGTATGCCATCTTTTTCTATGTTTTGGAAAAGGTTGAGTAATATAGGTACTAGTTCCTCTTTAAAGGTTTGGTAGAATTCTGACGTGAAGCCATCTGGTCCTGGGCTTTTCCTTTTAGGGAGATTTTGTATAGTTGATGCTATTTTAGAGCTTGATTTAGGCCTGTTCAACATTTCCACTTCATTCTGGTTAATATGTGCTTCCAAGTATTGGTTGATTTCTTTCAGATTGTCATATTTCTGAGAATAGAGTTTCTTGTAATATTCATTAAGGATTTTTCAAATTTCTAAAGGGTCTGTTGTTATTTCATCTTTACCATTTCTGATTGACAAGATTAGAGATTTTACTATTTTTTCCTTGGTTAGGTTGGCCAATGGTTTATCAATTTTGTTGACTTTTTCAAAAAACCAACTTCTTGATTTATTGATCTGTTCTATAATCCTTTTGTTTTCAATCACATTTAATTCTGCTCTAATTTTGGTTATTTCTTTTTTTCTGCTAGATTTGGGATTGGAATGTTCTTCCTTTTCCAGCTGCTTGAGATGTCCCATTAAATTGTTAACTTCCTCTCTTTCCATTATCTTGAGGAAGGCTTGGGATGCTATAAATTTCCCTCTTAGGACTGCCTTTGCGGTATCCCAGAGGTTCTGATAACTTGTGTCTTCATTATTATTTTGTTCTATAAATTTGGTAATTTCCTTCTTCATCTCATCTCTGACCCATCTATCATTCAGCATAAGGTTATTTAGCTTCCATGTTTTTGTATGAGTCTGCAGATTCCTACTGTTACTGAGTTCAACTTTTATTCCATGATGGTCTGAGAAGATGCATGGAATAATTTCTATTCTTTTAAATTTGCTGAGGTTAGATTTGTGACCTAAGATATGATCTATTTTGGAGTATGTTCCATGTACTGATGACAAAAATGTGTATTCAGTTTTGTTAGGATGAAATGTTCTGTAGATGTCTATTAAATCCAGACTTGAATAGTTAAATTTAAATCTAAGATTTCTTTTCTAAGCTTCTTTGTGGAGGATCTATCCAACACTACCAAAGGAGTGTTAAAATCTCTGGCTATGATGGAGCTGTGAGAGATCAAGTTGCTCATGTAAGTTAGAATCTCTTTTATAAATTTAGGTGCATTCTGGTTGGGTGTGTAGATATTGATAATTGAGATCTCATCATATTGAGTATTGCCCTTAACAAATATAAAGTGGCCATCTTTATCTTTGCTTACTTTTGTTGGTTTAAAACCTATTGTATCTGCAAATAAAATTGTGACACCTGCTTTTTTTCTGCTTTCCATTTGCCTGGAATATAGATGACCATCCCTTCACCCTGAATCTATATTTGTCTTTTATGGTAAGATGAGATTCTTGTATACACAGATGTCTGTTCTGAGTTACTGTATCCAATCAGCCAATCTGTGACTCTTTAGGGGACAATTTAAGCCATTCACATTGATTGAAATTATTGATAAGCCTGGTAAAATTTTAGGTACGGAGTTGTTCAAAATCCAGTGGACATTTTTAATCCTTTCGCCACTGTGGAAGTTGCAGTTTGATCAATAGTGTCTGAGCTGATTTACTTTTGTGGTGGAGAATTGCACTGGTCATTGTGGAGGATAGGTCTGAGAATATCCTGGAGAGCTGGTTTAGTTATAGCAAATTTCTTCAACATGTGAATGTCATTAAAGTATTTAATTTCTCCATCATAAATGAAACTCAGTTTAGCTGGATACAGGATCCTGGGTTGAAAATTATTTAGTTTTTTATTTTACGAGATTAAATGTTGATGACCACCCTGTTGTGGCCTGAAAGGTTTCAGCAGAGAGATCGGCAGTCATTCTAATATTCTTCCCCTTGTAAGTTATGGTTTTCTTACGTCTCACTGCTTTCAAGATTTTCTCTTTCATACTAAGTTTAGTGAAGTTAATTATGATGTGTCTGGGGGATGTCTTATTTGGGTTGAGTGGTGCTGGGGTCCTGAAACTGTCTGCTATCTGAATTTCAGGATCTCTTGGCATATTTGGAAAGTTCTCTTTCATAATTTCATAAGGAAGAGCCTCAATGTTTTGTGAAGCAACTTCGTCACCTTCAGGGATTCCTATACGGTGAATATTAGGTTTCTTCGAATTATCCCAGACCTCTCTGAGAGAATGACGTTTTTGCTTTCCATGTCTGATCCTCTTTGAACACTTGGGCACATTTAGAAACTTTGTCTTCTATATCTGAGATCCTTTTTTCTGCCTCCTGCATTCTGTTACCAAGGGATTCTACTGTATTTTTCAGATCTTTGAGGGCTGTAATCTCTTGCTTTAATGTTTCAAAATCTTTGGTGGTTTTGTCTTTGAATTCGTTGAATTCTTGAGTGAACTTTTGGAATGCTCCTTGAATTTCTAATTCTATCTTTGCCTCTATTCTATTAATCTTATTTCCAATCCAAATTCTGAATTTGATTTCTGATATATTAGCCATTTGTTTATAAAGGGGATCTTCAGTTTCATCTGCCACATCCTTTCTTGGGGGACTTGATCTACTCTGGTTATTCATATTACCAGAGTTTTTCTGCTGATTGTGCCCCATGATTACTTTACCTGGTTTGGCTTTTCCCCTTGAGTTTTGTCAAGGACCCACACAGTGTTACAGCCTGAGAGATTAGGGACCTTCTTGGTGTGATGGGGGCTAAGTGGCTCTGTCTTATATTCAGCTGATCTCTGTCTTACCCTAGTGAATCAGTTACTCTTGGTTGAAGTCTCTGCTGTGGAGAAATACCAGCAAGTAAGTCACCCCACCCGCCACAAACAACAACTGGGCAAGGAAAATCAAATCTTCCCTCAACCATAGACCCAGAGTACCACTTTGGATAGTCTTTGGGTGATTTGCCTTGTTTGAGGGGTCCAAATAGGTTGTCCCAGTCAGCACCAATCTCAGGTGGGAGAATTCAAATTTCTCTGACAGCTAGATAAGAGGGGTCTGCTCTGTGAGGGAAAAGGGACCCACCAAGCAAATGAATTAGTCTGGGAAGGTTGATACCTCCTTCCCCACCTTGCTGTGACACAGTTCACTCCAGCAAGCAACTGTTCCTGGGGTTTATGATTGCCAGAGTCACCCGGAAATCTGAATCTGGCAGGGGGAGATGGGTCCTGTCAACCTTATTATAGGCTGGGGTAGTTCACTAAGTTTCAGCCCCGAAGCTAGTTGATGTTGCTCCAGAGCTGATAAAAAACTCAGCCCTGGGCAGCAAGCAATTAGAGTTTACACTCAGGTGTCAATTCCAGCCTCTGCCCACCCACTGCCTTTGTTTTAGCTATATTCCCCTGAGGGCTAGGTGTTATTATGGTCAGATATGCAGTCCCTGTAAGTCTGTGAGCTGCATGTATTCTAGTCCCTGCCCTCCACCCAGGCCAGTTCTCACAGAATATCCCAAATCCACTCCACCGGTGGCTGTCATGGGAGAAAAATTCCCGAAACCTCTGGTTGCCCAGAGAGACAGTGTGTGTCTGTCAGGAATAGCCTCAGGGATGCAAGCCCTTTCCGGTACTACAGCTGCCACTCTCAGGATACCACCGCTCCTGTGTAGCTCCCTCTCAGCTGACCAACTTCTCCTTGCTCCCATGCCACAGAGTTAGCACAGACCAGCACCGGCCCTTTCACCCTCCACTCCTCTCAAGGAAATGCCCAAGAATATGGACTCCATGGGTGATAAACCTCCATACCTTGAGGTGAGAGTGGGGGGGATTCTTTGGAGTTCAGAGTTGCAGGTAGGGACTATATACAGTTTTATACAGTTTTATGCCTGGCAGGAGGGTGCTGTGGCAGGCCAGCAGGGGTAGGAGGTCTAGCTTTTAGGGTGTCTCTCTCATGGGATAGAGTAGGAGGATATTTGAACTCTGCTCACTTGTTTGTATGGAGTAAACTACAAGTCTTTCTTGTGAGAGAGGGGATTCCTGTCCACTTGGTGGTGGATTTTATACCCTTTCATTGTATTTTTGGGGTCTCAGTTTGCCTCTGAAAGATTAAAGTGTGTTCTTCAATCTTCTCTCTTGGCTCTGCTCCAAACTATCAGCTCCCTTGCTAAACTTCTGTCCTTTAAGTCTCCTTCTGGACGGGAGCCTCTGTAAAAAGCTGGCTGCAGTCCGCCATCTTGTCTACCTGTTCGAAATGGATATCTTGTATTGCTTATTGCTGAGATCACTTTAAGCTCTCATAGTGATAGATTTCTTTCAATAGCCAAATAAGCTGTTCTGTTGTTTAATAACATATTAGGTATTTGTACTCATATTACATTTTCTGAGGTTTGAGAACTTAAACTAAGGTTTCAGTTTACCATCAATTTCTTACCCTGGCTAATTTATGGCAAAAAAATATTGAGAACTGCTCATACTTCTCATTTAGACAACCTAAATTTAACCTAAATTAAATTCTAAATTCATCTATCAATGAAACAGAAGATGAGATAATTGATATATCATTAAAGCTGATTATCACTAAGGCTGTGATAAGCAATCTCAGTACAATTTTATTAAAAAATCAATTAAATGCATACTCATAAAGTGCACTTATTTAATTTATAGTTTTATTACTTGCATAAGGTTGTCCAGTCAGTAATGGATTTGTGAGATTTAACCCCATTCTTTTTACACCCAAACTCTCAATTTCTTTTCTTTGACTGGAGCAAATTCCTTGTATAAATTGACATGATTCAGCATGCCTTGTGTTTCAATCCAATCAGAGCAAAATAGGAAATACCTGTTTTTTTTATTAGGAAAGGTCATTATAATATCATATTAAGACATAAACGTGAGAGAATATTTTGTTAATGAAATAATAGTATGTTAACTTAAAATAAGATATTTAATATACTTTAATTGAAATGTCATTAAGTATTTATTACTATTTTATGTATGGCTAACATCTACGTTTGTTAATTGGACAAGGTATTTATTCTACTTTCTCTATGTGGCTAATGCTACCAACTTCACTTCCCTATTAGCCTATTCAGCTCCTCAGAGCCCTAACTGCCAGTCCTTCATCTGTCGTTAACTCTCCCTTTTAGAAGTCTTTTCCTCTATAGTCATTTAAAGTGTACTGAAGCCAGCATACTTGAAACACACCCACACACCCAAACACAGAGCACACACAAAGAAAACTTCTTCATACCTCTGCTTCCTGAGCTAATACGTGAATTCCAATCCAATGTCCTTTCTTGGTTCATCAATGACATCATTGTTGCTGACTTCAGTGGTAGTATTTTATTCCCTATCCTATAGTTTTTGCTATAATGGACACCTCTTTTCTCTTCCTTCCTCTGTGAATGTGCCCAGGCCTTCTGTGACAAAACACTCTGCTTCAAGCATTTTCTCCTCACAGATGAGTATGCCATCTCCAGAGTCAGATCAGCTGGATATAAACTCAGGTTTTATTTATAGGATATTAGAAGTTTTTAACTTTTTTCCGCACAGTTTTCTCATTTAGAAATTAAGGAAACAATACGCATTTACTTTTCTGGGCTCCTCTGTGGAGTGAATAATATATAGATAGCATAGGAAAAATATTTATTCTAAAAATTAAAGTGATTTGCCCCATCTAAAGCATATAGTAGTCTAAAACTTGGGAGGATGCTGAAGACACATATGTGTGACACATGATGTGAGCCACAATTTTGTTGTTATCATCAGTTAGAGTACTATTACTATTTTTCCTTTCAATCATCTTTTACTTCTGATGGTTTTGATATAAAGCAACTATTTTCTTTTTTAAAAATTTATTTTATTTTATTTTATCTTTAGAGACAGAGTCTCACTTTGTCACACTTGGTAGAGTGCTGTGGCATCACAGCTCACAGCAACCTCCAACTCCTGGGCTTAGAAAATTCTCTTGCCTCAGTCTCCCCAGTAGCTTGGACTATAGGCACCTGCCACAACCCCCAGGTCACACATAGATGAGACCCCATTCTCCTCGGACAGCTGGCCTGAGCCTGGGGAGACTGGCTCTCAATGGACCCTAGGCAGCTGCTATTTTTTTGTTGCAGTTTGGCGGGGGCCGGGTTTGAACCTGCCAACCTCTGGTATATGGGGTCGGCGCCCTCCCCACTGAGCCACAGGCACCGCTCAGCAACTATTCTCTTTAAAACAGACAGGACAATGCTCTGAGTGGCTTTTTTCCAACCCAATTCTCACACTTTCTCACCTGTTATTCTCTAGAATAACTGTAGAATGTGCTAAGAATGAAACATCTTGAGATAAGAAAGAGCTGGCTGAAATAGCCTGGTCTCAGTTACAGTCTCCCTGTGGAAACTGGATGCCCTTCAACACTGTACTCTCATAATTCCCATAGCCTCGGTATATAAAACTCTGGGCTGGCTGCTTTTCAGGATTTTTCAGCTGTAGTGCAAGTAGGTCACACATAGATGAGACCCCATCCACCTCGGACAGCTGGCCTGACCCTGGGGAGACTGGCTCTCAATGGACCCTAGGCAGCTGCTTGTCTGTCAGTAACAATCCCATATTGTGTAATTTACTGTGTGGGGATATTCTATCGCACCAGACTCAGATTCAGTTGGTAACCAGTGCACAGTGAAACTCCTTCATAACCCTAAAATATTCTAGTTCATTCAAGAGTTTTTGCTAAATATTTTGTCATCTCACATTTCCATACTCTGAATCGCATCCTCCATTCCTATGTATTCACAGTTACTATCTGATGCCTATAGAATCTGTGTCTCAGATTTTGCAACTAAATCTCGTGTGTATTAATCAAATTAAACTCAAGATGTTTTTCTCCTCTTGAAGATCATAAAGAATAAGTAAATAAAACTAAAATTCATTAGTTTATTACTAAAATTTAATTCATTCGTTTTTGCTAAATTCGGATCATTTTGTGTGTTTCATACATATATCTGTATGTGTGTAATGTATCATCTCATTTTCTATCTCCTAATTGTTAATATTTTGGTTTACCCATAAACAGTAGTTAATCTATGTTCCCATAACAATTTATTGAGCTATACTACCACATACGCCTTCCTAATATATTCACACAGAAAAGCAAAACTGATTCACATAAAAGCCAAATTTTATCACTGCATCACTTTTCTTTAAGCTTTTAAAAATCTCTTAGGACAGTATATACGATTCTTAATCATGAGGTTTTAGGATTTGTACTTGATGAAATATGCAGCTAACACTGTCTGCCTTACTAATTCCATACTCTAATTATGCTTTTTGCCACCACATTGGGCTATTTTCTCATTCTTCAAGACATTGCAATAGGCATTTACTTTTTTTTGGATTATAGTCACAAAGTACCATGGTAAATTCAAAATATAGTTATGACCCTATGGCAGTATCCCTGAACTTTCCTAAATCATAACTTATTCACTGATTATTTTACAATTTTTGGCCAGGGCTGGGTTTGAACCCTCCATTTCCAGCATAAAAGGCCGGTGCCCTACTCCTTTGAGCCTCAGGTGTAGCCCATATTTTAATAATATTTTTATGTGCTATTTTCCTCTAATCTTTAAGCCCTGTATTTTGTACATATAGAAAGTACCTGGCATTTAGTAAACATTAAATATATATGATATGCGATACTTAGATTAGGATCACTGGATTTGAATCTAGATTTACACACCTGCCATGCCAATTAATCTTTCTATAATTAAGTTAGCCAAGCCATAAATTGGAAACAATAAAACATGATCACAGTGGTTTGTGAGAAGTTAGTGATAAGATGTATTAAAGTAAATTTGAATAGAATCAAGTAGTTAGTATGCATTACATAGTAAGTATCAAAACTATTAAATGAACAAATTGTGTGAAATTATATCAAATAGAAGGCTAAATTAATAATAAAATAACTTTTCTTGGAAGTGAAACTATATCAGAATTCATTTTATGACACTGACATCTAAGTATAACAAATAAGTGGCAGAAAATATAGTAAATTAGAGAAAACATTTATATGATAAGGATTAAGTTTTCTGTTTTAATTCTGTGTTTAATTGTAGCTTCTTCCTGGGAAAATTATTTAACCTCTCTGAAAGCCAGCTTGATTAATTTGCTGTGTACATCAAAGATGATTCAAAGACAGTAAATAGTAGTGGCAACCATTTAAAAATTATGAGGAAAAAGGAATAGGGCTTTTATTGCCCTAGTATACTACTTAAATGCTAGTTAGGTGTTTCTTTTTTTCATATTAAAGTTCAGTACAAGCAAAGAGTTGATGCTAAGTTTGGATTTGGTCAATGATGAAATGTCATCTTATATTTAAAGTTGGACACATTTTAAGGTTTGAATATTTTTTAATTTTCCTTACGAAATTACATAGTTATTACCAATTTTAGGCCTAAAATTGTCTGTTTGATTCATATTGGCTTGGGAAATAACAACATAATTAGATTTACACAATTTTAAGTCATGAATCTTCAAGAATGCTCAAGAGAAAGTATGTAGGCCGAATTTCTAAAGTTCTGGATCACCTCTAAGTTTGTTCCAAGAATAAATAGCAATTATTTCAAAAGGCAACTTTTGTTACTTTCCTTCATTCTCATAGGACACACAAATGTTGTCTCCAATATTCCCCCTACAAACACTTCCACTATTTGACCTCTATCAATTTCATATTTAATCCATGGGGGATGAAATCAACTTCTTATTTTCTCACGGACTTTATAAATGAATTATATTTACCAAATATATTATTTTCATTTAGTAAGATTTATCGTAATGCTTTTTCTTCTATATCCCAAGAGAGTGGTCAGAGTTTTTTCTTGTAATGCTATTAAATGCACTTTCTCTCAGGCACACAGGGCACAGATTTCTTAAAATTAATAGTTTAGAATATGGTAAACTATGTTTTTATTCTACTTTGAATATTTTTCTAATAAAAACATTGTGAACACATTCTTCATTCTTTTTTTTTTTTTTTTTTTTATACAGAGCCTCAAGCTATCCCCCTGGGTAGAGTGCTATGGCTTCACTGCTCACAGTAACCTCCAACTCCTGGACTCAAGCGAGTCTCCTGCCTCTGCTTCCCAAGTAGCTGGGACCACAGGCGCCCACCACAACGCCAGGCTATTTTTTGGTTGCAGCCATTATTGTTGTTTGGCGGGTCCAGGCTGGATTCGAACCCACCACCTTAGGTGTATGTGGCTGGTGCCTTAGCCACTTGAGCCACAGGTGCCGAGCCCACATTCTGCATTCTGACAAGTTCTCATGAGAATCTGTATTTTCTTTAAAAATTTCTTTTTTAATAATAAAAATAAGTAACCAGATACAATGTATATCTTAAGGACAGATTAGTGATACATTAATTATTGTATAATGTCCTGATCTTGACCAGCTTACTATAGTTTCTCTTAAAAAATAGGTTTTTTACTCTTTTTGGCTCTGATAAACCTAAATATGATATTTTTTCATAGTCTCAACCACTTTAATGTGTATATATACATATGTAGGCAAGTTCTGTAGTAAAAAGACAATCATTCAGTTAAAGTAGAAAATCCTGACAGGTCTGATATTACTTCTGATACATTGAATATTTTTAATTAAATTAGTATACTCACATCTATTTATAGGAAATAATACAGACAGTTCCCTTTTATACTTCTTTTGTTCATTTTCTCCAAATGGCAGTGTTTAGCAAATTGTAGTATATTATCAGAATCAGGGCATTGATATTGATGATTTATCAATATCACTTAGATTGATAACTCCATTTTACTTGGACTGATGTATGTATATGTAAATGACCTTTTTTCACTGAACTTAATTAATTCTCTAAAAATTTATCCATGTTGTTGTGTCTGTTTGTATTTTGTTCCTTTCAATTTTTGAGTAGTATTTTAGAGTCCCTCATGTGAAGGAGCCACAATTTGACCACTTGGGTATCATCGACATTTTCAGTTATAATAAACAAAACTGTTATAGACACTAGTACAAGTTTTTGTGGGAGCACAATTTTAATTTCTCCAAATTAAATGGCCAAGAGTGCAATTACTGGGCTATGTGGTAGTTGTGTGTCTAGTTTAAAACAAAACTGTCACTGTTTTTCAAAATGTATCATTTTATAGTCTGACCAGAAATGTATGAATTGTCCTATGTTTCTGCCTTCTTACCAACATTTGCTGTTATACTTGTTTAAGGCATTGTGATAGGTATGTAGAAATGTCTCAATGTGGTATTAATTTACCCTTACCTGACAGCTAATGACATTGAACATAATTTCAGGGTTTATCTGAGGTCTGAATTCTGAATATTCTCTTTGGTGAAATGTCTACCTACTGATATCTTCAGTCCATTTTCTAACTGGTTAGCTGTAGTTCATTTTTTAAAAACTGTTGGCTTTGTGTCTGGTTTGCTAGTTTTTGTAGATGTTTATCAATTGATAATTTTCGATGAACCAGCTTTTTATTTCACAACAAAAAGTGACAAGTGACAATACTTAAGCACAGCTAACATTTAGGATTGCCCCCCTCATCCTCCCGTTTCCCAGGCATGAATTTGCACATCCCATATTTGTGTCACCCCCAGGTTGCCTACAGAGAAAAGCATAGCCTCTAGGCATGCGCAGATCCTTTCTCTTGTTTTGTTGTTCAGTGTCCCATTCGTGGGGATGGGGGCATTGGCATTCACCAACCAAATCTCACGGATGACATTGGTACCTGAGGTTTCCCCCATGCAGCCTCTCCCATATAATATTCTTCATGAAGCCAGTGCACAAAAGGTTAACTCTATTCCAGCTTTTGTTCTCTTCATCATTGCTGAAACACTTGTCATACAAATAATCAAAGAAGTTTAGTGTATCGAAATATGTGCCCACCAAGCTTTTGTTAGTCATGGATATAACATTTTGCCTTAACGTCAGTTAAAATATGGTACATTTCGATTCCTCCTATTTGGTGGGTGTTAGATCTTCAACAAACCAGGACGCCGTTGGTGTACTACATGGAAATAAGAATGCTGGAGTAGCATCCACTGCCAGGACGAAATAGCCACTCTGGTCAGTGAAAGACTGAGATGATGGATTGCAGATCCAACAGTGGTCACATCTTTCCTACTAAGGCATTATCTCAACTGCCTTCTATTGACTCATGCTTTTAGAAGAAGATCCAGATTGAGAGGTTTCTTTCTTTCTGCCTTCTTGGGGTCTCAGATGTTTCCTACCTATTGTGTAGGAGTTGAGCTGAAGTGATGTAGTGATCTGTCTTGAATCAATGTATGATCATACTAATAAGTGAACCCACTACTGTACTATAGTTAAGGTTGCCTTAAGTTTCTTCTTCTGGGACTTTCTAATGAACCATTCAATTAATAAGCTCTCTGCTTATAGCCTTGTCTAACTATGGGATATTCCATAGAGTGAGCCTTAGGAAATTATGAATCTGGTTCTTTTATTCACTACTTTAAATCCCATTAATGTCTTGTGAGCTCACTAGCATAAATTATGAGCAATTCGTATGTCTTAAACTGTTTATATTTATCCCCAAGTCATCTCTACTCTCATTTCTTGACATCCCCTACTTCTATTCACATACATTGGAGCTTACACAGTTACTTGCAATTCCACCAGATTCCGTATTCCTTCTCCTGCAAGTACCCTGCACAATTCACTTTATCTAACTAATACAACTTGTCACTTGTGTCTCCCCAATGTAAGAAATACTTTCATTTCAAGCTGTATCTCCTGTGTGCAGCCTTTTGTTTCTTCAGTGTAAGCATTAGCAGTCCATGGTTTTAGTATAACTTTCAAGGTAATGACTTTGAAGTTTCAAATTATTGAAAACAATTTTAAAATGATATTTTATGATGTGTAAATATTACATAAAACTCATTTTTTAGTGTTTTCAGTCAACATAATTCATCTATATATTGTCTGTAGATGTTTTCTTACTGTAATGGCAGAGTTGAGCAGCTACAATAGAAAGCGTATAACTGTCAAAGCTTAAGTTATTAACTCTCTTGGCCCTAGTAAAGTTTGCTAACATTCACTCTAAAGTATTCCATAAAGACATATTTTTTTTGTATTTTATTGTAATTTTTAT
The DNA here is from genome assembly GCA_963574575.1 of Galagoides demidoff. Classification (NCBI taxonomy): domain Eukaryota; kingdom Metazoa; phylum Chordata; class Mammalia; order Primates; family Galagidae; genus Galagoides; species Galagoides demidoff. Next base: position 15,938 of record CAUYQV010044892.1, on the reverse strand, counting down.
GTTTATTTGTCTGTCTCTTAATCACAGTTTTAAAAAAATTGTAATCTTCCAGAAAACAAAAACTAGGACATTCATAATTAAACCTTAAGAATCAGGGGAAAAAAAAAAAAACAGGAAAGAGATGGAGTCTCAATTTTTAAGCAAGTGGGGAAGAATGTTTTCTTTGTTGTTAAACCTCTTAGCTTCCAGCCCCAGCAGTGACTGTTATTCATTTTTATCTTATTGTTTTCCTCCTCTTCACTTGCTAAACATTAATGAAATAATCTCAAGTGCTTTAGTTGAGTGATGTGATCAATATGAGCTTTTTTTTTTTTTTCAGCCACTCTCAAAAAGTGGAATGGCTCTCTAAATTATAATTAATGGCAATGAATTATCAAATGAGTGGCTACTTCAGTTTAATTACATATCTTCATTAACTTATTTTTGCTGCTTTTCAAAATAAGAGTTGCACATTCATGCAAATAGATGCATGGTGTGTCTTCCTTGGTTATTTAGTTTAGGAAGAGTTAATGATTCGAATATTTATTCAGACTGGAAAATATTTAGGACTCAAAAAAAAACAGAGAAGGGATATTTTGTGTTCAGAGTTTGAAAAATAGCATGTAAAATTCTCATGTCTCAAATATTTAAAGTTAAAAAATTGCCATATTTGAAATATTGGCAAAGGAAAGTTATAATTAACATTTATATTTTTCATTATTATGGTAAGTAAATGAAATATTAATATGAATATTTATTAGCTTGTACCATTATATGAATATAGTACTGATATACATAACCTTTATTATATTTAAAGATGCACAGGTTTAATACTTCTAAATCTAGTAAAATTGTTTTGGTCACACAGTGATGCAGAGAGTCACATTTCATAAACCTTTATAAAATTGAAGTCACTCATGTTATTTGGTTTACATGCTGATATTAATAAATTTCCACTGTAAAAGTTTTTATGTATTATGTTTTGATGGTGTAAGAACTTGTAAGCTGCAGCAGAAGATGGTAGATTTGAAAAAGGCATTCACCTCTGTGTTGTTATGAAAGACCAGAAAATGACATTTAAAAATTCCTACGGCATGAAATGTGAAGAGGAATAAAATTTGTAGAGATATAGTTTTGAAAAAAAAAAAAAGAAGAAAAATGGAATTGACCTAGAGTCCTCCAAAAGACAAGCCATGTTGGTGAAGTGAAAAAGCAATATAATTTGTGCTACATAAACCTAGTAAATGCTCAGGAATTGGTGGTACTCATCCTGCTTTAGAAAGGAGTTGAAGTAGAAGAGAAGCCAGAAAGATCCACTCAAAGTCTGCTTTGGAAGCAACAGGTTTATCAGATTCTGCTTTTTCTTCTTTAGTCCATTTACACAAATGAATTCCCGCTGCACTATTCCATCAACCGAGATTCTTTAAAGGGCAAAATAATAGGAGGAGGTGAGGGTAGAGTACCATGTAGAAACCAAAAGTTTACATACTGACTATTGACACCCTGGATTTATGCCTCTGAATTATTCCCTAAACCCTGGCAAACAAGCCTATCTGTTTCTGGCAAGGAATTTTAAAGTTATTTTTCACAAAGGGAAAACTTCAACAGGCCAAGAAAAATAGCCTGTGCCTCAGCATACATCACGGTCTGTTGGACTCAGTTCATTTTTGAACAGTTACTAAGTATTTGACTTTAGTGATGTTCTTTCAGAGAAAAAGAGGAACTTTGTTTCACGGTATAAAACTTTATAATCTTGCAATTATCATATAGTCTATAGATTTTTTTTTAACTCTAAGACATGTTATGTAATCTTAGAGGTCTTATTTTTCTTACATTTTTTTTTTTTTTTCCCTGAGACAGAGTCTCACTGTGTTGCTCATGCTGGAGTGTCCTGGGCATCGTTCTAGCTCAAGGAACCTCAAATTCCTGGGCTCAAGTGTTCCTCCTGCCTGCTTCTCGAGTATTAGTGACTTCAGGAATCCACCATCATGCCCAGCTAATTTTTCTATTTTTAGTAGAGATTGAGTCCCACTTTTGCTCAGGCTGTTCTCAAACTCCTGTGCTCAAAAGATTGTTGTTTCTTGGCTTTCAGAGTGCTAGGATTACAGGTGAGAGCAACCACACCCAACCTTTCCTATATCTTGAAACGCTTTTCTGTTTTATTATACCTGTAATTATTTCATCATTGTGAACCAGCTCCATTTTACGAGTCTTAAATAATAAGCAAATGGGAGCACAGTATGTCAAGAAGGTTAGTATAATAGTGAAATAAATAATTACTATTCATCATAATATAATTATTCTCATTGTATTGCAGCCTTTTCTTTGTAATCATTGAACACTGTTTAGAAATAATATTTTTTAATTTTTTGTCCATGTTGTCAAGGGAAAAAGCTGATATATTTCAAAATCACCCAACTCAGAAAAATGTAAAGACATAAACAGCTACATTCTAGACTGTTAATGATAATGGTAAAATTAAATACATAAGTAAATAATAGGTTATAAGTACTCATATTTCAATATTATATATTAATTTTTCTTATTAATGAATAACTAATATATTTCTAAAAATAAAAATACATAAAATTTTCATTAAATTATCATGTAATTACTCTTAACATACTGTGGTAAAAAGCTGGAACATTCTGTTATGGTGTAAGGATCTGTGATAGCATTCTTTATTTTTTACAATGTCTGTTTGCCAGATTTACTGAATAGGATTTGTAAGGCAACAGTGCTGAAGGAGGTGTGTGTGCGCAAAGGTGAATAATTGGAATTAAAAATTATGTAGACACTTTGGAAATCAGTTCAATCCTGCCTTAAACATAGACTTAGCATAGGACTTTGTAGTCCCGTTTCTATGAATTTATCCTAAAAGTGAAAATGAGTATTCTCAGAAAGACTTGTTCTTGAATGATTTTAGTAGCTCTATTAGTAACAACTTAAAACTTGAAACAATTTTGGTAGAGCCATCCATTTAATATTGCTCAGCAATAAAAAGAAATGGTCTCCTGATATATGTCAAAATATGAGTGAATCTCAGAAATACTCTGCTAAGTGACAGAAATCACAAAACAATTCAAAGTTGTATCCAATTCTAGAAAAGCCAATATCCCCCCCCCCCCCCGACACAAAGATGATTAGCTGATGCCACACAACATGGTTGGAGAAGGGAAGTATTTACAAAACTTCATTAAGATCACCATGACTTCACACAGCTTATATAGACCCTGAAGTTCAGACCCTGGTTAGCTGTAAGAGTCATCTGTTTTGATCCATTTTCAGTTTGCAGTAGCATAAATACTAGGGACATAAAAAATAAACACCTTAGGATATAATCAGATTAGAATAAGTTGCTTCAAATATTTTTCCAGTCTTTCAGCTGACTAAATCAGTGTTATTTACGCAAATGTTAGATAGAGCAAACATTCTAATACTTATTGGCTACATCATAATAAGTGAAGGAAATCAAGACATTTGACAGAAAAATATGACTCATTGGTAGAAAGAGTATTTTGAATTAAAGGTGCTTAGAGATCAGCAGGCTCTTGGAAGGAGTTATCCTTCTATCTATATAATCGGGCAGACCCATCAAGAAAATTTGACTTGTCCCCTCTGTTATCACAGCGTATTGTAGAAAAGAAAATGAAGATTGCAACCAGACTCAGCCCAAATAATTTTAAACATAGCGATTCTCTCTCAGGTTAGTTTACAAATCAATCTGTTCCCCCTATCCATTCCAAGTAAACACTACCCCTAACAAAATTCCCTATATTCCTCATCTCTCCTTTCCTTCTAAAAGGAGTATATAAAAATATCTGGATGCCGCCAGGCTATCTGGTGATCACTCAGTGATTCTTTCTCTGTGCGTGGTAAATACACCTTTTCCTCTTATTAATCTGCCTAATTGTGAGTTGGTCTGTGGCAAACTTTCAGGGAAGAAGGGTGGTTTCCCCTCACATTAGTAAGGTACAGGGCCCCTACCAGGGCAAGTCCACCAAGAACAAAACATACAATTACATCTATCTCTACATTCTGGTCAGGGAAACCCATGCCCAGGTTAGCACATGTGCCACGTGCTGTTTTTACCAGCTGGCTGAATTTGAGTACTCAGTATGGTCTCAAGAAAAGTTGATGGCTGTATTCAGAACTAATGGATTAAAAAAATTACCAATTTCAAATACATAATCTACTTCAAAGAAATAACTCAGAATAAAATAAAATAAAAATAAATAAAAATAGAAATCTGAGAATTTAGCAAGTCAATGTAAATGAAAATAGACTACTTCTGTCAAGGTAATTTTCCAAAAGCATAACCAACTATTATTTGATATAATGCATGTAAAATGCATAAAATAACACACAGAATATGGTAAGTGTTCATGATGGGGTAGAAAAATAATACAGCATGTTCATTTCTTTATAATCAAGGACCCCTTGGAACAGATATGTGTACTAACAGATATTTGTATTAGTACAAACAGGGGACAGCAGCCTGTAAGTCACTGTCCAAATTATTCATATCAAGTTAGATTCAACAATTAAACTTATAGAAATAGACTTCCTTGCATATCCAAAAATAGCCAAAATGCATCTATTCATATAATAATTTTAACATTGTATATAAGAAAAATTTGGAAAAAAATTAAAATGTATTAAAAAAATTAAAAACTCAGAGACATAGTTAAATTATTAATTATATGCATATATAGATTATAAGAAGACAGAGAATAATTCATTGCTATATAAAATAGAAAATTATAAGTCAATAGAAAAGATAATATAAATTCCATGTGTTTGTTTTCACATTTTTTCTGTGAGAATGTATGATGAAATATTATTATAGAATTAATTGTGGGAAATGGTTTTAGGTAATTATAAGAATAGGAAACATGAAAAGGCAATCTTTTATTCATTTATTTGTACTTTTACTTATAAATTTTATTACTTTTTATGTAGCATGTTATTATTCTATTTCTGATATGAATAAAGATCTCTAGAGAATATTAAAACAAGAAAAGATTTTATTTGCAAGAGCAACAAAATATAACATATAGATAATTTTGACAATAGAAACTTTAGGATATAAGTTCTACAAAACTACAATCTAGGTTGGCACCAAACCTCATACTTAGTAACTATTTTAAGTTTAAATGTCTTTATATGTAAAGCATAGCAATTTCAGTCTTGTTATACTTTAATCAGGATTCATACTTCAATAACAACTGTAAAACTTTCAGCCTTGTACCTAGTATATAAGTACTCACTCACTCAGTAAATGTTAATTATTAGTATAACTTTTACAAATGAAACTAAGGACAAAAGATGAGATTTAACTAAAGTTGATAGCATTTTCATAATAGATATTATAAACAAATGATTTACTTTCTTATGACTCTATTCAGTTTCACAGCTTAAAATGTATCAGCACATTATTGTTTTCCCCATTTATTAGTGTTAACATTGACTTGTTCAGGAAAATTTTAGTCTCACTTTGCTATATCCTGCCGATAACCAAATAAGCATATTCCTACCTTAATTACATTTTTTTAGCTTAAGGTATAAGGCTCTAAGGAAGTACTGTAAAATATTAATATTTCCTTAAGTATATTTTCTAATTTATTATAACATGAGAATAATCCTTAGTTTGCCATGTATATATTTTAAATTTTGTTTCATTACTGATCTTTTATTCCAATACTTAGATATTATATTTCCAAAGATTTCTGGAAGTTCAATAATATTATTTACAGGGAAAAATCATTTTCTCTCTATCTATGTAGCTTCATCATTTTTAGAACACTAGTCAAAACTTTTACAAAAATATTAAAAATAGTTTTGTAACCAAGTGGCATCTTCATGTTGTTCTATCAAAAAATTCCTGGAGTCAACCTTGACGATTTTTTTTTTCTCACCTTTCATGGCAATCCATTAGGTTAGCTGTCAAAATACATGAACAGAACTAACCAGTTCTTCCTTGTGACAATATGTCAATTTTACTGCTTGTCCAAGACAACATTACTTTTGACTGGATTGTTTCAATAATCTCCTTACCTGCTTCCTTTTTTATATATAGTATACATTAATACAGCCAGCAAGATGATATTTTTAGCATTTAAGTCTAATCATTACTCTGGTCCAAACCCTCCTATTCTCTTTCTTTCACTTTCTCTTCTTTCTTTCCTCCTTCTTTTTTTCCTTTTTTAAAAATGTGTTTACATCTCACTCACATCACAAATCCCCAAATTAGATTATATGTCCTTAAATCATCAAGTCTCTCTTCTCTCTCTGACTTTATGTCTTAATATTACCTGTTTTGTTTACCACACTCTAACTGTACCTATATCCCTGCTTTTTAAAACATAAAAATATTTTCTGCAATCAATATGCATTTACTATTTCCTCTGCTTGGTCACTCTTTTCAGATGTGCCTTTGAATTATAAACTGGTTATCTTAAAAATCTCTGTTAAAATGCTAGATTTGCTAGACACCGCCTCTGCCATCCTAATTTAAAATAGCAATCTCTCTTTTCAGCCCTCTCTACCTCCAGTAGACCTTGCAGCCACTTTTATGGTTTCATTAATATTTTCCCCAAAGTATATATTAGCACGTGACATAGGATACATCTGATATTTGCTTCATAAAGGCGATGACTTGTCTGTGTTATGCCCTGCTATGTCCCAGGCCCTGGAAAAGTACCCAGTCTGTGATATACGTCCAATAAAGGTGTATTGAATTGATATTTAATTGAGTAAATACCTTAGCTATAAATAAACGTTATAAATATTTACCTTTTAATGCTTAAAATCTGAAGTGTGTGGTCTTCAGGATTATACCACTGTGTGGGAATGCCCCGCAGTGATAAGGAAGCAGCCCCTCGTGGGAGCTGATCGCTACCTCCTAAAGCCTACTACAGAGGGATGTAGCAGCCACCACTGAGCAGCCACCAGAGGCACCCCACACAGAAATAAGCCTGATAAATACCTTGTTTCACATTTTTGCATTGGGCATATTGGAAAATGTTTAATACAACAAGCTACTGTTGCAAAAACTCTCTACAAAATCCCTACTCAGAATTTCAGCTCAGACCAAGGCCCAGATAGCTGAAGACACAAAATTAGCCTTTTATACATTATGAGAGTCTTTTCACATCTAAGATAGGTATATTATTAAAATTATTTTTTTTAACCCCGTTTTATCTTTTCTTTCATCTGTAAGGAATTTTTCCATTCTGATTTTACTTCATCATTTTCTTTTAAAATTCCTATGCGTACCTATTTTAAATGAGTATAAAACCTACAACTATTTTAAGATAAATGTTCTTTTATCTTCTAATTCTTTTCCAGTGCAAGGCTTTAGTATTCATTCAGTTATGAAATTTTCCAAAATGTTACATATTTTCTAACATTTCATTTTATGTTTAGTTTTGTATTAATTTTTATAAGAAACATATTGAGAGAAGTGATACATAATACATTATGCAAAACCTGAAAAAATAGTCAGTGATTTCTAGCACCAAAGGTCATTTATTCTTCTGAGAGCCTAGTGACCTTTAAGTTAATTTCCTATGTTATGGATTTTTATAAATTATTTAGTAGGGTGGGTTATGTGTACAGAAATCAGACCTCATAACTTTAAATTTATCTCAAATCATTTTTGTAAATGATCAGACGAGAAGCTCCTTAAATAATCCACATATTGGCAATAAATATTTGTGCAGAAATAATAGAACGAGGAAAGTGCTTTTGATAATGTTGAATAAAACACTGTTCCTGCAGTTAACCTGTAGGGCAAATAAACCTTTCAAAAATGTAACAGAAAAGTTCAGCAGGAGCACAAAGCGTGCATTAAGTAAATGTTACAAAGGATAAATGGAAGGGAAATACCTGAGCTCTCCGCACTGAGAATTCAGCGTCTGTACATTTATTATGTGGGCAATCGCAGCTATCACAGACATTGTTCAATCTCATTTTGGAATTGTAATGCCCTCGGGGCATAATAACCATCAAAGACAGTTATTGAGTGCTTACTATTTGCCAGAACACAGGCTATTTATGGGCAACTATGCTGTGTCTTCCAAGATAGTTAGCATCACTTACGTGCTGAAAACTGTGCCTTGGTGGGAAGCCTATTACTCTCCTTGACTGGAAAAATCATCTGCTTCTGATTTCTCTCCTGAAATTTTAAGCTAAAAACTTGATTTAATAGACAGTAATTTACACATGCACGCTCACACATGGACTCACACTCCACAACCATAAACTAGTTTTGGGAATAATAAAATATGACACCTACTAAGGAAAAACCCAAACTTTATTGATTTTCTTTTTCTTAGAGACAGAGTCTCATTTTTGTCACCCTGGGTCGAGTGCAGTGGTGTCACAGCTCACAGCAACCTCCAGTTCCTGGGCTTAGGCAATTCTCTTGCCTCAGTCTCCCGAGTAGCTGGGACTACAGGTGCCAGCTGCAACGCCCGGCTATTTTTTGTTCCATTTGGCCGGGGCTGGGTTTGAACCCACCACCCTTGGTATCTGGGGCTGGTGCCCTACCCACTGAGCCACAGGCACCACTTTGTTTTCTAAAATGTCTTAGTAGGAATGACAGATGGATCTGGAGTCTGATTGTCTTCATTTCCAATTCCAGTTTAGTTCTTAAGGATCCGTAGTATATAATCTCTACAAATTTCACCTCTCTGGATTTGATCTTCCAATATGTAAAATAACATAATATTATTGACATGCCGATAGATGTAAGTTTGCTCTCTAATCTATTTTGCTTTTGAGCTCCATTTTGTTGTGGTTGTTGCTGCTGCTGGTAGGGCAATCTGCACGTCCTCGTTAGGTGACCTTCGGGAAAGTTCAGGCAAGGGAAGGCAAAAGCCCAATTTGGATGGCAGGAAGAGGTGACAATATGAGCCATTTTTTTCTCCTGGCTTTTTTTTCTTTGCTTCTAATGGCACCTCTGTCAGAGGCCACAGTTCTACTTGGCCCTGCCTCTCAACAGACAGTGTTTCTTTAATGAAATGGCTGGTCACTGGAGATCTGGACCTCTAATTTCTCCCAGTGATCCTCCTGTTCTGAGAAGGGATTGGCTCTCTGCTGGTGCCAATTACTGCATCTCTCCCATTTTATTTCTCGGTTCTCTTCAATACCTATGTAACCTGCTCCATGTATTAAAATAAGATTGTTTGTAAGCACTACACTAATTTATCTTTTACTGGCTATACTCTAAATGGTACAGTGATACACATGAGATAAATAGACATAATCAATTTAGGAGTTGAGCAGTTTGTATAGTACAAATTAAAATCTCAATATATTTTTGTTCTGAGTGAAGAAGTATAAAACAGAAATACAATTCTTTTTATTGTAATACATTTCAGAGCAAAATGAGTTTGCAACTACAAACTAAGTTATGAATTTATGCAAGATTATTTAACAAATATTTATTAATCATTTGCTGTAGGCCAGAAATCTGTCTTCGTATTGGGGAGAGGCAATGAGAAAAATATTAAAACTTTTTGCTTGTAAGAGCTTCCATTCTCTCTTCTTGAGGAAGAAAAGTAGTAAAAATATATATAGAAAAAAATAAATGTAGTGTATAAGATGCTGAAAAGTTCTAGAAAGAAACTTGAATGCAGGTTACGAATGACTGGCAAGTAGGTAGTCAGGGTGTTCTCTCTGAAAAGAGGACTAGAAGTAAGTGACAAGCAGATGTCTACAGCACGTAGCTCTTCTGCAGACAGAAAGATCAAGCAGTTTTTAAAGTGGGGGAAACTTAATATTTTCAGGAGGCTCTGGAGGATAGAATGATGAAAGTAGTCACAACTGTGATAAGAGAAGCTAGGGTCAGAATGATGGGGGAATCCCATAATGTTGGACTTCACCAACAGTGTAGAAGTTTTAGGTTTTAATTTGAGAAGAGGATTAGAAAGTTATGATTAAATGTCTGATTTTTTTGATCTATATTTTGAGATCACTCTGACTACTGAGTGAAAAACAGCCTTTAAAAACCAGGATAAGAAATGAAGTGGTTATTCCAATGATCCAACCTTTAGTTTTTGCCTGGATATGGGTGGAAGTGAAATTAACCTGATACATCTTAAAGGTGTTTGTGGATTAGATGTGGCATAGGAAAAAAAGGCACAACTAAATGGTAATTTCTTGAGCTAAAATTGACAAGAAAAACTAAGAAACACATCTACGTAAATGAATAATTATGTTCCAAAATGAAAGAGAAGATCGTATCATGAAGGAAAGCCATCAAGCACTTAAAACACTGCCTCTCACAGGGATGAATCAGGGAGAGGTGGTCCACAAACATCCCTTACACAGAAAGCTTGTGAAAATGATGTCAGTGGTGACATTTTCAGGATAAAATGTTACTTTATAGTGGTACTGAGGTGTGACATCACACTGCCTGGCTTTGTAGATTCAAAATAGTCATTCCACTAAACTCCCACCCGTTCCCAGGATATCTGTAAGTAACTAGCTTTAATTTGGAAAGCCTGGACTTCTATAAACAGATGATATTTTTGTGGATGTGATTAGTCCAACTTCACTTTGTTTTTGAATTATACTTTATCATTCAATATTAATATGCATCGTTTCTAGAACTCTATTTTTATTACTATTCATATGATAAAATACTCAATAATTACTGATATATGTTACACTGTTTTGTAGAATTTAATACAGGATCAGAACATTTTGTTGTCAGTTTTTTTTCTTTAATACATTTTGTGGTTTGTCTTTTGTTTAGATTTTTCTAAAACTTGTTATTTCCCACGTCTTTATTATCTATTACTAATAATTTTGTCCAACTATGCTAACATATATCAACATACACAGTTAATGAACCCAGTTTAAATTGTAATCATAAACTATGGAAAGCATTTTTGAAATAATTTTCCATAATTGATAATATATCTTTAATTATATACATAAAGTAATATAGACATGGATTTTTCCTGCCCAACAACTTTTCTCTAATTCCTTACTTGTAAAATGTCTATTTGATCTTGAATCTGAGCCCAGAATTATGTTTGTTCTCATGTACTTGTGACAGATCTTTTTGTGATTTTTTTTTCGGCCTTCAACCATGAAGATTTGGCAATGTTGACTCACTTCTTATAATTGTGATATAGGTAGACACTTCTGTAGAGGTTTCTGTGAAAAAGCCCGAATGTGCTAGACAACCTTTCTGCTTCCATGTATTTTGCCTTGAATGTGTATGTGATAAATGCAATAAGAGCTAAAATCTTACTACAAGAAGTGGGAAGTGTGGAAGGAAGTTCCAAAGAAATTAACCAATTGAAAATTCAACATTTGCTAAATTTTGTTAGATGTCCAAAATGGCTTTTTATATCAATGCACTCTATACAGGCAGATATTACTTGCAATAAAAATGTGTTTTAAATAATTCAGAATATTTTCCATCCATGGTAAAAACATTCACTTTACTGACTCACTGTCACATTTTTTTTGCTAAGCTACAGCTTATATTCAATCAAAAGAAGTAAATGGTCTCCCTAGCTTGTAGGAATACAATAAAATAGGTAAACATTATTTTGATGAAGTTTCTGCATTTGTTTAAATAAATTTAATAATTATTTGAAATACTCTCAATTGATATGTCAGATTTTTAAAGGAATTTGTATTTAGAAGTGTTCTGACTTTATGAAAATCTAAATGGCCAGAAGTTTACAATAAAGCATAATAGTTATAGATACATACAGTGAATGAATGTTCAATCACAGTTGCCTATATAATCCATAATTGATTTGGTTAATTAAATAAGTTAGGGTTCAGTGAAAGATTCGCTTATTTTTTATTTTGAGACAGAGTCTCCCTCTGTGGACCGCTAGAGTGCCCTGGAGTGCCCATGGCATCAGCCTACCTCACAGCAACCTCAGACTCCTGAGTTTATACTATTCTCCTACCTCAGCCTCCCAAGTAGCTGAGACTATAGATGCCTACCACAAGACCCACTTACTTTTTTCTATTTTTTGTAGAGATGGGGGGTTTCACTCTTGCTTAGGCTGGTCTGGAACTTCTGAGTTCAAGCAATCCTCATGCCTCAGCCTCCCAGAGTGCTACAGCATTACTGATGTGACCCACCATGTCTGGCATTAATGAGAAATTTGAAGACAGGGCATAGAGTCATGTGGTATAGGTCAGAATGAGTTTCTCACAAGAACTTAGTAAATTGCTTTATTATGTTTATCTCTGTATTTCGTTTTTCCCTTTTGAAAATTAAGCTCGGTAAATTTCATACATATCTAATTGACACAATGAACAATCTTTAAATTAACTTACAGATCATAACTGGGGGAATTCTAAAATATTTTTATCATGCGTCTTTCAAACTTTTGCAAATAATTTTTCTTCATCTCTTCTCTTTGATAACATATTTGCTGCCAAATCTACTATTGAAAAGAAAGCAGTGCTCATGGCTGAAACTTAACTGTAAAAAATGACCTTTGCTCAAAGACTCTCTGCTTGACCCAACTTTATCCCGGCTCCTCAGAACACTCTTTTGATCTATAGTATGTATACCTTGTTCTCAGGCCCAGTCTTTAAAGACTGCCTAGACTAGCTGTTGCACTTTTTATATCTGATCACTCTGTACTGCCTTCGGCAAGAAGCCTACCTATTAAGTGAGTTTAACAAGAACCCCACACCCTTGATGTCTCCTCTTAATAATTTTCATGCATTGACCCCCACTACCCCCCATCTCTCTGCTCCTTAGCTGTGTTTCTTCAGATATTTCAGATATCTTTTTTTGTATTCAGAATTAAACCTGGTTTTTCTCTTCTATAACAATTATCTAACACCTATTATGTCAGTCCTGAATAAAATCAATTTTTCCATTTTTAAAAGTATCGTTTTGCTTTAGCAGAACTAAGAAATTATTTGTTAACTTTTAAAGTAGAACTGTTCCAATACGACCTGCATATTTTTTTCTCAATTATATTTTACTCTTTTGTTGTAAAACTATGTTTTATTTTTGTGTATCTTTTGCATACAATAATTTTCCATTTATTTTCAGAGATCTGTTTTTACTTCAGTAGGTAGTTTTATTCAATGTGTAATTAAGTAAGGATGAAATAGTAGAAATAGACCTCATGATATATGAAAATGTACAATTGATTAACTTAATTTTGGCTCCAAGGATCATATTGGTTTTTGATTGTTTGTTTGTTTCTTTTTGTTTTTTCTAGATGGAGTGATCTCACTTTGTCACCCTTCATAGTAGTGCTGCAGCATCATAGCTCACAGCAACCTCAAACTCTTAGGCTCAAGTGATTCTCTTGCTCAGCCTCTCAAGTTGCTGGGATTATAGACACCCATCACAACACCTGGCTACTTTTAGAGGTAGGGTCTTGCTCTGGCTCAGGCTGGTCTTGAATCCATGAGCTCAGGGAATCCACCCACCTCAGCCTCCCAGGGTGCTCAGATTATAGGTGTGGGCCACCACACCCAGCTAAAAATCACATTGGTAATGAGGCAACTTCTGATACTAAACATCATCATGCCTGGATCAAGAACTCAAGTAGGCTCAGTGCCTGTAGCTCATCAGCTAGGGCGTCAGCCACATACACTGGAGCTGGCAGGTTCGAATCCAGCCTGGGCCTGCTAAACAACTACAACTACAACAACAACAAAAATAGCGGAGTGTTGTGGCAGGCGCCTGTAGTCCCAGCTACTTTGGAGACTGAGGGGAGAGAATCACGTAAAGCCCAAGAGTTTGACATTACTGTGAGCTGTGACACCTCAGGGCACTCTACTCAGGGTGACATAGTGAGACTCTATCTCAAAAAAAAAAAAAAAAGAAAGAGAGAAAAAAAGAACTCAAGTAGCCATGACTTAATGGAGAAAAATAACTGAAATATTGCCTGGTGGTTAGGTGTTAGCATTAAATAAAATAACAAAGTAGTTTGCAATGAAGATTCTGTTTATTAAATTAAATATTGTATTTATTAACAAAATAGCTTATAATATTTAATTGGTCAATGTCCATACCAATGATCATACCAATAACATATAGTTAGTATTTAGAATTAAATATTTCATTTCATGAAGATAATATTTTAAACCCCTATTGCTAAGTTTTAAAATGTTTGAGTGTTTAAAATTTAAGCACATAAAAAAATCTCAGAAAAGGACCATTATTAATAAAATATTCAAAATATGGTAAATTATGCATGATGATTTAATATATGCAAATTGACAAGTGATATGAATAGTAAATTTGAATAGAGAAAATATGTACATAAATGAATGGTATTTCAGAATCTAAGCAAATTGATGACTGCATTATGTATTTGTCCCCAAGGTAAATGAAATATTAATTAGAAAACATTTTTTTCATTAAAGGGCCAATCATAGGGTCTGATGGAAATTTGGTATATTTCTGTACTTCTCATCTTTAAGAACTCTGTTCATTATATTGTCATGTTATGTTTTAATATTACTTTTTAATACTTATATCTGCACTATGATTAGTGATATAAAAAGGACACATAGTGGAATCACATTTAGCCCAAAGAATTTGGCACCATGAGTTTAGCTATGTTTAATATTCCTTTTATATAAGTACATGTCATTGATGGTGATGTTACTAGTGATTCTTTCATATGGTGGGAATTTCTGTATATGACTTTATAAGAAAAGAAAGTCAACAATTCTCATTTGATACACAGAAAAATAAAGACATCTATTTCCATCTATTTACATTTTTAAAAAGCTTTGTAACTTATATTGCATTGTTTTATGCATTATTTAATTTGATCAATCCCCAAATGAGGCAGTAATGTCATCTAATCACAATTTTGATACTTTAAATAGTATTTTTTAAAGAAAAATTTCCAAATATCGTCCCTGAGAAACAGGCTCATATTACACAAATCAAAGCATATAAATATTCAACTCTTTCTGAGAGGGTATGTGTTGCTAATCTGGTAGCTTGGCCTAATTCTGTAATTGGTATGAGAACCATCCAATTTTATTGGTCTCCTGTGTTATGCTCTGCAGCTTTGGAAATAATATGGAGCACTACAAATGCATTAGAGATAGAACACTGAAAACATATCTCACTTATTTAGGATTTCAGTTCCAGAGCTCTTCTTAGAGAGATAGGGAGCCCGGGGAAATCACATTTTGGATCTTTGTTTTCCTTTCTTTCCTTCTTAATATTGTTATACAGTTTATACAATAAAATATTATTTAAATGAGCATAAAAATCAGGATCTGTCACTGTAAACTAGCTGAAATAATATACTCTGCATTATGAAGGAGAGAGAGAAAGTGTATTTGCCTTATTTAATTAACAATAATTTTTTATATATCTTAAAATCTATAGCAATATTTGCTATAGACATTCTTACCTATAGATAGATTTGTAAATTTCTTTCATTTAGTACTGTCTGCAGAAACATTTATTTTTCAGGCTGCTGTTCTGAATCACCATGTTGAAAACTTATAATTTTCTACCTACTTGGATAAAATACCAAAAAAATCATAACTTTTAGATGATAAATTGCTGCTTAAAACGCTATAATGAGATTGCCTGAGAATAATCATCATGTTTGGAAGGACTTATGATGAAATTTTGACAATGTAAACGTGATACTTTTGTGTAATATGCATGTTTTATAATCAGAAGTACATATTCCATAAAAATTCTTGTATTTATAAACCTATGACCTATATTAAAATCAGATTTTATTTTTCCTTAATAGGATTCTCAGTTCAAAATCTATTTGTTACTGAAGTCTTTTTTAGGACAAAATATGTTCCATATGGCGTTGAATTCTTTTTTTTTTTTTTTGAGACGGAGCCTCAAGCTATCCCCCTGGGTAGAGTGCCATGGCATCACAGCTCATAGCAACCTCCAACTCCTGGGCTCAAGCGAGTCTCCTGCCTCCGCTTCCCAAGTAGCTGGGACCACAGGC
>CAUYQV010044890.1:0-42161 GCA_963574575.1 Galagoides demidoff | reverse complement strand
ACCAGCCCTTTCCCCCTCCACTTCTCTCAAGGAGATGCCCAAGAATCTGGACTCCATAGGTAACAAACCTCCAGACCTCAAGGTGGGGGTGGGGAATCCTCGGAGTTCAATGTTGCAGGTGAGGAATATATACAGTTTTATACAGTTTTACAGTTTTATGCCTGTCAGGAGGGTGCCATGGCATGCCAGCAGGGGTAGGAGGTCCAGTTTTTAGGGGGTCTCTCTTGTGGGATAGGGTGGGAGGATGTATGAACTCTGCTTGCTTATTTGCATGGAGTAAACTGTGAACCCTTCGTGTGGGGGACAGGACTCCTGTCTGCTTAGTGGTGAATTTTGTACCTTTTGATTGTATTTTTGGCGTCGCAACTTGCCTCAGGAAGGTTGAATTGCACTCTTCAATCTTCTCTCTTACCTCTGCTCCAAACCATCAGTTCCCTTGCTAAACTTCTGTGCTTTAAGCCTCCTTCTAGATGGGAGCTTCTGTAAAAAGCTGGCTTCAATCTGCCATATTGGCTCCGCCCCATCTTCTCCATCTCTTAACACCACATTGCCACAGGCAGCTCCGGTGCTGCTCACTCCTTCAGCAGCTGCATCACCCTTAGGATGGGCCTTCCTAGCTGGTTCTTTCTCCCTGGCCACCAGCTCCAGAAGTAAAGAGGTTTGAAAATGGCGCTGACAAACTATCCCAGCCAGCCTATGTCAATGTTTTTCAACCATTTTTATATCACGGCACACTTGAACATATCATCAACTTGAGCGGCACACTTAAATTATGTTGTTCACAAAAAAGAGTAAAAAAGCAATATATTTACTGTGCTTTGAAATTATTTCAAAGTTAATTTAATTAATGATCTTTTAACATTTTTATGACACAACTAATAATATCACTAGCCCAACACTGAGCCACAGCACACTGGTTAACAATCACTGCAGTATATGATAACATGTTCAATATCACTTATCATCTGAGAAGTCCAAATTGAAACCACAATGAGATATAAGTTCAGTTCAATCATAATTACCAAGTCATGGAAGCAACCTAAGTGCCCATCAACCTTTTCATGAATCAACAAATTGGGGTATATGTATACCATTGAATATTATTGAGCCATTAAAAAGTATGGAGTCTTTACATCTTTATCTTTTACATTTACCCAGATGGAGTTGAAATACATTCTTCTTAGTTAAGTATCTCAAGAATGGAAAAATAAAGATCCAATATTCTCCATACTAATAGGAAATTAATATATAAACAATTACATGTTCATAAGAACAATAAAACACTATTACAGTCCATTTCAGGGGTATAAGGAAGCAGGGAGAGGTGCAAAGACATATGACAAAAGGAGGGAGGGCATGAGGTAGGAACTCACCTAATGTGCACATTGTGAGAGTGTATAACATGTCCTTTGGGTGAGGGGCTCTTCTATAAATGTAACTTTACCCTGGAAATGAGAACAATGTAATTTAAATATTATACTCACATATTAATTTGAATAAAGTTTAAAAAAATAAAATAAATACAATTTTCAAAATAAAAAAAGAGAGAGATAAGTTAAGCCTAGTTAAATGGCTTTTATTAAAAATAAAGGGAATAATGGATACTAGTATGTGGAGAAAGGGGAACCCTTATATACTGTTGATGGGAATGTAAATTAGGACAGCCACTAAGAAAAATAGTATAGAGGTTCCTCAAAAACTAAAAATAAAACTACTATATAATTTATCAATTCCACTACTGGGCATCTACCCAAAAGAAAGAAAATCAATATATTGTTTTTTTCTGTTTTTAAATACTTATTTTCTTTATATTTTGAAGAGGTATGTGCACTCCCATGTTTATTGCATCTTTATTCAGAATAGCTAAAATATGGAACCAAACTACATGCCTATCAATGGATGAATGGATAAAGAAATATGATATATATGCACAATGGAATACTATTCAGCCATATTATCTACAGGAATATGGAGGATATTATGTTAAGTGAAATAAGGCAAGCACAGAAAGCATGTTCTCATTCATATGTGGGAGATTAAAAACAGTGTATTTCATGGTGATACAGAGTACATCAGTGGTTACTGGAGGCCAGGAATGGTGTTGGTGGGGGGGGGCAAGTATGAAAAGAGGTTGATTAATGGATACAAGTATACAGTTAGAAAAAACAAGGGCTAGTCTTTAATAGATTAGTAGGGTGGCTATAGTTATTGCACATTTCAAAATAGCTAGAGGAGAATGTTTTGAATGTTACTAAGATAAAGAAAAGATAAATATTTAAGATGACAGATATAATAATTACTCTGATTTGATCTTTACACATTACATGAATGTATCAACATATCATGTGTACCCTGAAAATATGTACATCTATTATGTATCAATAAAGTTTTTCAAAAAATAAATAAATAGAGATTAAAGACAAATATTAATTTAGGAGATATTCAAAGTGCTTGATAATATTAGGAGCCAACTTTTTAAATGTTTTATTACTTATAATTTATATACAAAAATGGAATATATTTTTAGTGTACAATTTCATGAATTTTGACATATAAAACCATCACCATAATCAAGATAATATGCACCTACATTGTATAAAATACTTTTTTTAATTTTTAAAATTTATTTCAGATTAATATGAGGGTACAAAAATGATTAGGTTACATTGTTTACATTTGTTAGGTAAAGTTCAAGTTGTATTTGATCATTTCATGCAAAGGGTGTGCTGTATACACTTACACTGAGCATGTTAGGTGAGAGCCTGCCAATCCCCCTCGCTACTCCCTCTCCACTTCCCTCCTTCCCCCAACTTTGAATTTAATTGTGTTTTTCTCTCATGTGGGGGTGTATTTGTTTATCTATTGGTGTCATATTAGTATTTCATACACCGGATACTTGCTTTTCCATTCTTGTGACACTTTGCCAAGAAGAATGTCCAGGTAAATGCGAAAGATGTAAAGCCATCATCTTTTTTTGTGGCTGAATAGTATTCCACGGTATACATGGAATAATAAACCACAGTTTATTAATCCATTCATGAGTTTATGGGCGCTTGGGTTGATTCCATGTCTTGGCAATTGTGAATTCAGCTTCAACAAATATTCTAGTCTAAATGTCCTTATAGTTAAATGATTTTCTTTTCTTCTGGGAAGATACCAAGCAATGGAATTAAGGGATCAAATGGAAGGTTTACTTTTAGCTCTGTGAGCATTCTCCATACTTCTTTCCAAAGAGGCTGTATTTGCAATCCCACCAGCAATGTAAAAGTGTTCCCTTCTCTCCACAACTGCACTAGCATCTGCAGCTTAGGGACTCAAAGAGCTAACTATAAGGACATTTAGACTAGAATAGTCATTGAAGTTTAGTTCACAATTGCTAAGACATAGAATCAGCCCACGTGCCCATCAATTCATAAATAGATTAATAAACTGTGGTTTATTATTCCATGTATACCTGTGGGTCGCAACCCCTTTGTAACAATGAAAATACATCCTGTATATCATATTTTTACAATATGATTCATAACAGCAGCAAAATTACAGTTATGATATAGCAACAAAAATAATTTTATGGTTGGGGGGTCACCACAACATGAGGAACTGTATTTAACTCATAAAAATTAACAAAAAGAAATCATTAAAAGATTCTCAAATTTAACCTAAGGACATGAATAAATGGAAGAACATTTTTTCAAGAAAATTTACTGAATCTTGGTAAGAAGAATAAGAGTTCATTTCATTATTCCCCACCTCTAGCTCCATGTTATGGAAACTCTACTATAGACATGTGTAGCCAAAAATACAGGAATTCCTTATTCCTCCAGATCCCAGTCTGGGGCTATGGTTTCATACAAGAAGAGCAGTCTGCAAGTACTACCCTTGTTTCACAGCTATGTGAGATTCCAGGTAGTTGCCAAGAGGACTGAAGTTTCCTTCTTTTACACAGTCTTAAATTATAGGGCAAAAGTTTTAATTCCAGATGCAACAGGCTGAGAATCCTAGGGAACTGATTCCCTCCTTCTCAGATCCCTCTCTTCCTCTGTAGAGCAGAGTTTTTTTGGCTGGAATGTCCAGCTAAAAAGATGAGGGGCTGCCATCCTTGCCCATTACCCACTTATAGAAAAGGGGTTATTGCTTGGAAATTCTGGTTCCAGTTCCCAGCTCCAGTGCACTGGTGAATATGCTAAAATAATAATAATTATATACTTTAAAAGTGAGACTATTATCTCTTGAGAACTTTACCCCAAGAAAGAGAAAATCAGGCAGTGCCTGTGGCTCAAAGGAGTGGGACTCCGGCCCCATATACCAGAGGTGGCAGGTTCAAATGCAGCCCTGGCCAAAAACTGCAAAAAAAAGAAAAGAAAAGAAAGAGAAAATCTTTAATCTAAAAGAAATCAGAGAAAAAGGAAAAAGGAACAAATAACAGGATGGATAAACAAATAACAAATACCAAAACAGTAAATCCAACCATATCAGTAATCACATTAAATTGTATATGATCTAATCCTTCCAGTTAATAGGTAGAGATTGTCAAATTAGAGGAAAAACCCCACAAGACACAACTACATATGGCCTATAAGAAACTTGTTTTAAATACAAAGCCAAAAATAGCTTAAAGAGAGACATTTGAAAAAGATAACATTCATCAGAAGAAAGCTAGAGTGGCGATATTATTAATCCAAAAAGGTATATTTCAAAGCAAGGTATATTTACTCACAAGAAATGACTAAACAATTACAAAGTGGTCAATTCATTAAAGTACATAAAATCCTATATATTATGCACTTACTAACAGCTGAAAAATAAAGAATAGATGACAGAATTATTAAAGAAATAGAAACATTTTTAATATAGTCTAAGATTTCAATACCATTTTCTTAATAATTTATGAAATGTGGAAATAAAATCAGTAAGAATATTCAATACCCAAACAACACTATCAAGACATTTATCGAACATTCTATGTACAACAGAATGTATCTTTTCAATTACATATGGAGCAATTACCAAGGTAGACTATACCCAAGACTATAAAATAAGTACCTATAAACTTGAATGCATGCCATACAAAGCATGTTATGGGATCACAGTGGAAATAAATAAGAATCAACATGAGAAAGTTATGTGGAAAATCTCCAAACTAAATAAGACTATTCTAAGTAATCATTGAAGTTAACAAGAAATCAAAAGAAATATTAGGAGATATTTTGAACTAAATGAAAACAAATTATTTCTTTTCAAAATATGTGGGATTCAGCTCGGCGCCTTTGACTCAATCGGCTAAGGTGACAGCCACTTACACCTAAGGTGGCGGGTTCGAATCCCCAACCCCGGGCCCGCCAAACAACAATGATGGCTGCAACCAAAAAATGGCCCGGTGTTGTGGCAGGCGCCTGTGGTCCCAGCTACTTGGAAGGCGGAGGCAGGAGACTCGCTTGAGCCCAGGAGTTGGAGGTTGCTATGAGCTGCGATGCCATGGCACTCTACCCACGGGGATAGCTTGAGGCTCTGTCTCAAAAAAAAAAAAAAATTATGTGGGATTCAGTAAAGCCATACTTAGGAAAAATTTTATAGCAATAAAACCTAATATTTACAAGCTATCTGACAAGAGATTAATAACCAGAATATATTATGAACTCAGTTCAACAGCAAAAGAACAAATAATTTAATTTCAAAAGGGTGAATTATCTTAATAAACATTTCTCAAAAGAAGATATATTAATGGCCAACAGACATATAAAAATTGCTCAACATTAGTAATCATCAGGGAAATGTAAATCAAAACCACAATGAACTATCATTTCACCCAATTTAATTGGTTATTATCAAAAAGACAAAAAATAACAAATGATGGTGAGGATATGGAGGGAAAGGAACTCACAGTGTTGGTAGATTGTAATTTAGAAGAGCCATTATGGAGAACGGTATGGAAGGTTCCACAAAAACTAAAAAATAGAACTACCATATGACTCAACAATTTGGGTATATCTCCAAAAGATAGGAAATCAGTATATCAAAGAGATATATGCCCTCCCATGTTTATTCACAATAGCTAAAATATGGAATCAACCTGAGTGTCCATTAACAGATAAATGGATAAAGAAAATAATGATACATGTGCATAATGAAATATTATTCATCCATATAAAGAATAAAACCCTGTCATTTGTAACAACATAGATGATTTTCTTAAGTGAAATAAGCCAAGCCCAGAAAGACAAATATTGCATGCTCTCTGTAATATATGGTAGCTAAAAAGCTATTGAATTCATAGAGTACATTTCTCAAAAGAAGACATACAAATGCCTGTAGATATATGAAAAATGCTAAAAATTTCTAATTATCAGAGAAATTCAAATTAAAACCATAATGAGATATCACCTCACACCTGTTGAATTGACTATTATCAAAAAGATGAAAGATAGAAAGTGTTAGACAGGAAGTGAAGAAAAGAGAACCCTTGTAATTTGTTGGTAGTATTGTAAGTTAGTACAGTCCTTTTTGAAAACAATATGGAGGTTCCTCAAAAAACTTAAATGGAATTACCATATGATGTAGCAATCCCGTTGTTGGGTATATATCCAAGAGAACAGAAATCAGTATGCTAAAGAAATGTCAGCCCTGCCATGTTCATTGCAGTGTTACTCTGCAAGATATGGAAACTACCAAAGTGTCTTTCAATGGCTAAATGGGTTTTAAAAATGAAATATATTTGTTTATTGTGTCCTTATGAATTAATTCATATGGCCACAATCAACAAATAGATAATCTTCAGAACAGAAGAAGATATGCAAATGTTACCAGTTGGACAAAGGGCTAATAACCAAAATATATAAAGAATTCAGGAAAATCAAAAATAAAGAACCAAATAACCCCAATAATCACTGGGCAAGTGACATGAACATAACCTTTCCCCAAGAAGATAGACAAATACCTAACAAACACATGAAAATATGCTCATCATCCCTAATCAAAAATGGAAATCAAAATCACTTTGAAGCTGAATGGGGTAGCTCTGGCCTGTAATCCTAGCACTCTGGGAGGCTGAGGCTGGTGGATTGCTTGAGCTCAGGAGTTCAAGACCAGCCTGAGTAAGAATGAGACCTCACATCTCTCCTAAAAATAGAAAAACCAGCTTGCATTGTGGAAGGCACCTGTAATGTCAGCTACTTGGGAGGATGAGGCAAGAGAATCACTTGAGCCCAAGAGTTTGAGGTTGCTATAAACTATGAAGCCATGGAACTCTACCCAGGGTGACAGAGTGAGACTGTCTCAAAAAATAAAAATAAAAACACATTGAGATGTCACCTAATGCCAGTGAGAATAGCCCACAATACAAGGTGCAAAAGCTACAGATGCTGAAGTAGGTGCAGAGAAAGATACATTTTTGCACTCTTGGCGGGATTGCAAACTAACACAGCTTTATTGGAAAGAAATACGTAGAAAGAGCTAAAAGTAGACCTTCTATTTGATCCTGCAATCCTCTCACTAGGTATCTACCCAGAAGAATAGAAATCATTTTACCATAGACATGTGCACTAGAACGTTCAGTACAGCCTAATTCACAATTGCCAAGTTGGAATCAACTCAAGTGCCCATCAACTCATAAATGGATTAATAAACTGTGGTATATGTATACTATGGAATATTGTTCAACCACAAAAAGATGAAGGCTTTATATCTTTTGTATTTATCTGGATTGAGTTGAAGAACATTCTTCTCCCTAAAGTACCAATATATAAACAACTACCCACCCACAGGAGAGAAAAACACAATTAAATTCAAGGTGAGTGGAGGAGAGAGGAGGGGAAGAGCACAGGGGAGGAGAGGGGAATTGGTCAGCTTTTACCTAATGGGGGCACAATGTAAGGGTATACAGTACACTCTCTGGGTGAAGGGCTCAACTATAACTTGAACTTTACCTAAGAAACACAAACAATGTAACCTAATCATTTGCACCCTCATATTAATCTGAAATAAAAGATGAAAAACAAAGAATACAAAAGAAAAAATAAATATAAATATATAATACTTACAAAGCCTGAAGTTTGAAAACACTATCCTTATTTAAGATGTGTACTAAAATCTGTACTACCTACTATGCAAAATGCTATGAAAAAGAAATTGAAATAATTCCCCCTACTCTTTACAGGTAAATAACTAAAAGCACCTGGTATATTATATACAAAAGAATCACACATGTATGCCTATATAGCGTTTCTATAATAATGATGCTTATACAGCTAGTTCATATCTATAGAATGATCCCCAGATTGGAAGGTAAATTTTTTTCATATGTGTCACAATAACAGATGAACTAAATAAATATTCAGTGACTCCCACCATATTTTAGCTATTGGTCTGGATGCTGGCTCTTGTAATGACCAAGACACCAGCCCAAAGGATCTCACATCATATTTGGGAAGATAGTCACACAATATGAGAAGATCAATAAAAGTCTGTACCTGATGAATTAGATGGTATTTTTAGTATGGTATGTTGATATGAAAATGGGGCATAGGAGAGGAGAAGAGAGCATATTGACTAGAGATGAGTAGTCATGGTAGAAAACAGAACACAGTTGAGGGCTCTATACATGTATATGTGAAGATGCTCACTTTAATTTCACAATTCCACTAACTTCTTGGTTCATCCCCTTGATTTTGCCAATGTGAGACCAAATGATATCTAGGACTTTTACTTATAAAATAAAATGATATAATTATCTGGCTTCGATTAATGCAAAAAGACATCCATTTAAGAAATAGTTCTTGAGAACTATTTAGCATCAATAACACTGTGTTTGGAAAGTCTTCAGTGCCTCATCCAGTGCAGTCCCACTGTGAGGCCAGAGCTGCAGCTGGAAAGTAACAGAAGGTGTCAGTTATAAGATTAAGATATGAGGAAAACATTTTTTTTCTTTACAATTTTTTTCCTTTTATTAAGTCATATACACATAGATAATGAATACATTTATGCTTTTGTGGGATACAATGTGTTGATTTTTTAATACAATTTGGAATGGTTACATCAAACTAATTAACATCACTTTCACCTCTTTTACTTAATAATTGCGTTGAGACATTTATGTTCTATACTTGATAGTTTTGACTTGTACCCTTACAGTATGCGTCATAGGTGTGGTCCCACCATTTACCCTCCCTCTATTGAACCTCTCCCCTTCCCTCCCATCCTCCTCTACTTCTCTCCTTCATCCTGGGCTATAGTTGTGATCTATCTTTTGTAAGAAAGTGTGAGAAATTATAAATTGATTTCATAAAAGTATTGAGTGCATTGGATACTTTTTCTTCCATTCTCGAGATAACTTTACTAAGAATATGTTCCAGCTCCATGCATGTAAACATAAAAGAGGTAAAGTCCCCATCTTTTTTTAAGGCTTCATAGTATAATGGTTCTGAAAAAGGACTATTTCCCTCTGAGTGAAGACCTTATCTATTGTGAACAATGCAAAGGTACAATTTAAAACTATTAAGAGTATAAATGTCTTACCACAACAAATAAGTAAGTGAGGTGATGGTTATGTTAACAAGTTTGATGTACTCTATCCACATTGTATATCAAATTAGCACACTGTACCCAATAAATGCATTAATGTACAAAGTTATGATTTAATAAAAAAAAATTTAAAAGAATATATTTAAAAAATTGAAAAAATAAAATTATTGGGATAAATATCTTTAATTTTAATTAATATCTTTGTGCATTTTTGTCTCTATAGTATGTTTAAAAACCATCAACAATCCTGTAATACTTCTTCAATCTCAAAAGAAAAAAATCCTTTTACCACAAGGACACTTGCACTAAACTGTTTATCACAGCTCTATTCACAATCACCAAAATGTGGAAACAGCCTAAATGCCCAACCTAGGAATGGATTAACAAGCTGTGACATATGTATACCATGGAATACTATTCAGCCACTAAAAAAGATGGAGACTTTACATCGTTTGTATGAACCTGGATGGATGTGGAACACATTACTCTTAGTAAAGCATCACAAGAATGGAGAAATAAGAATCCTATGTAATTAATTCAGATATGAGGACAGTTAAGGTCCTAGTACACAGTGGGGGATGGGTAGAGTTGAAAAAGGGAAGGAGGGAGGGGGTAGTGGGTCAAGGAGTGTGGTACACCTTTTGGGGTCAG
Source organism: Galagoides demidoff (assembly GCA_963574575.1). Lineage (NCBI taxonomy): Eukaryota > Metazoa > Chordata > Mammalia > Primates > Galagidae > Galagoides > Galagoides demidoff. The sequence continues at coordinate 31,994 of CAUYQV010044890.1, read as the reverse complement.
GACACAAAAATATAAGAGGGTCCTTATCTAACAAAAGCCATCAATGCAACCTGGTTGTGTGTACCCTCAAAGAATCCCCAACGAAAAAATAAATTATATAAATATCATCAACAACAACAAAAAAACATCAGCAGAGATTTTTATTTCTTTTACAATTAAATACATTTATTTACACACAAAATAAGAAAATTTAAGTAGAAAAATATCCTGGATTTGCACACTTCTTACATATTACTTCTAAGAAGAATTTTGTAAATTAATTATTATTCTTTATTGAGCATATAGCTTATACTACCACCACTAACTCAACAAGCAACTATTTCTGGCTATATCAGGGCTTAGGGACCCTGGGCTCTTGGTACATAAGAAAAATCCAAGCTCTGTCCAAGTCATCAAAATTCTCATAGTTTAGTGGGGAAATGGTTATATATCAATATAATTTCCAAAAATGTGTAATAAGGTTTCTGACAATTTTATGAACAAGAGGCTCTAGGAAAAGAGGAAGGACGCTAAACCTCAGAACCAGAGGGATGAGTGGGCAGGATCAGCATAGACTCTGCTCAGAGGACTTTGAGTATGAAGTAAATACTATTATCATCCCCAATATACACAAGAGGAGGCTGATAATCAGAGAGGTTATGTAACTTGCCCAAGGTCACATAGCAAGGCAGAAGTGGGGCCAGTTTTCAACCATAGGCCTACCCAAACCCAGTGTCCCATGAAGGTTGTATTACCCTGAGCTCACTTGTATGACAATGGCATCTGCATTTATTATCAGCCATCAGTTAATACTTCTTCAGTTTCTGCTTGCTGGAAATTTTTAAAAAATCTACTAAATACAGTATTAAGATCAGCCATATAATTTGGGAAGTCCAGGGGAAAAATAAATGTGGGACCCCTTTTTCAAAAATCATTAAGAATTTCAAAATGGCAACAATACATCATTAAAGCATACAGAGGGCCATGTACCTGAACAGGTCATATGCACATGAAACCATTCCTGCAGGTGTCCTCAAACTACGGCCCACGGGCCACATGCGGCCTACCAAGGACATTTATCCCACCCACAGGGTGTTCTTGCCACCACTGCCTGGCCTGCCTAGCAGTCGACTTATCCTGGGGCCTGCAGTCTGGCCCTCCAACGGTCTGAGGGACAGTGAACTGGCCCCTTGTTTAAAAAGTTTGAGGACCTCTGCTAGCAGCTGATTGGGCAACTGAAGCTGAAGGTCTTATGGGTATTTACCGGTTCCTGCCCACAGAGGAACCCTGGGGTGAAAGCTGTGACCAGCCATGAGTGGTACAGTTCACAGCTATTTCTAGAGATTGGGCCCACTTAGACACAGGGACACAAAAGAAAGCTATAGATAGGGCATGCAAATTCCCAAGAAGCCTGTAATGTTTCTAGGCCTACTCCTGATTTCAGGTAGATCAGTCTTCCTTGCACAATAAGTTATAACCTTCTGCTATAATCATTTTCACACGCGATTTTATATTAATGTGGTTGACTGGAATTTTTCACCTTCTGTACAAAGTCTGAGTTGATGAGTAATTTTATACAATACAAATACAACATCATTCCTTATTAAAAATGGCAGGAGATAAACGTGTCTAACCCATCACTTTCACACTTGGCAAAACAGTAGTACTCTGTGCAGAGGCATATCATGCAGTTTATTTCACAAAGGAAGTTTATAATCTTACAAAGGATCATGACAGAGTCCACAAGTCAATGTTTCTTTCCTTCATATTTTACCTTATTTAATTTCTGTTCCTCAATGTCCTTATTTATAAAATGGGCTCAATATGAACATCTACTTCCTAAGGTTGTTTTGCAGATTAAATAAATGAGTTAGTGTATGTATGAACATTGGGTGGCACCTGTGGCTCAACAGGGTAGGGCACCAGCCCCATATGCCAGAGGTTGTCGGTTCAGCCTCAGCCAAAAAAAATAAAAAACCACAAAAGCAGTATTTAACACAATAAGCGCACTACAATTTTTACTTGTCATATGTCCATGCCAGATAATGAATAAAAGCAACTTTCAGTCAATGATATTGATTCCAGGTGTATGCCATTCATCTATTAAAATGAATATTTTAAATGAGGTAAAATGGAAATAGTGGGGCAGCACCTGTGGCTCAGTGAGTAGGGTACCAGCCCCATATATTGAGGGTGGGGGGTTCAAATGCAGCCCCAGCCAAACTGCAACAAAAAAATAGTCAGGCGTTGTGGTGGGCACCTGTAGTCCCAGCGACTTGGGAGGCTAAGGCAAGAGAATCCCCTAAGCCCAGGAGTTGGAGGTTGCTGTGAGCTGTGACTTCATAGCACTCTACAGAGGGTTATAAGTAAAACTCTGTCTAAAAAAAAAAAGAAAAGAATGCCTACAGGAAAGCTACTGTTCTCAGAAGCATTCACATAACTATCTTAAGTATAAATTTGTTAAATTCCTAAGGTTTGTACCTTTGAGGCTTTTACCTGTCTTTTACATTTTTGTGCAGTGGCCTCTGGTGTTGGTAAAAATGTTGCTCGATGGCTTTTGAAAATTCCTTCATACTTTAAAGTTCTACATACAATAAAGAACTTCTCTTCCCATTTTTGAAACTGCTGATTTAGTTTTAAAATTTTGTTATTTTGGAAAGATCAGTAAAATATTTAGGTTCCAGTTATTGTAGTCAGAAATATCTGGATACGTGATCACATTCCCAATCAGAGTAAGAACCACCTTTACCAGGCATTCACTGTGTGCCAGACATGGTTGAAAGCACTTAATGTGCACCATCCATTTTAACCTTTACAACAATCTAGGACAAATGCATTCTTAGTGTTTCAAACTGACAAATGAGGAAACTTAGGATCCTAGGTTAAGGAACTTGTCCAGGATCACACAGTGAGTCAATTGAAAAATCAGAATTCAAACTCAGGAATTCTGATTCTGAAGCTAATTTAAGCTTTACTAGCTGTGAGACTGAAATCACAAAATTTCTCTGAGCTTTAATGTTCTCATCTGTGAAATGGGAATAAATGTAGACCCTCCAATGCTGGGAGGTTATGAGACTGCATTAAAATTATCTACTTCATGACTTAGTTTCTAGATATCTATAGATTTATTTTCAAAAAAGAGATATAACAGAGTGAGAGGTTTTAAAACATGTGTTCTCAAAAATATTTTCTTTAGTTCCAAAGATTTTCAGTGGCACACTCAATAGGTTTTTGTTCTCATGTTCTATTTTAAGTACTTTTTCCATTTTACTTCATTAGTCCAAATGATGAATCCCATTGTGTTCTTTATAGAACTACCAAAGGATATACTTTGTCATCACTAGACACTGCAGAAGCATCTAAGGAGGAGGTTACACATTTTTAAAAAAGTAAGGACACTTGGTGGTAGAGGTTCTGGGAAGATGGCGACAGCACTGATTATACAGTTCTTTAATCCCTTAAAACATATAAAAACAGAGCAACTGGAGAGCAAAAGCAAAATGTGTAAAATTTTCAACAAATCCAGATTATAAACCCCAACCTCCTAATTCAAGAGGATAAGGGCAAACCACCAAGAGTCACATCACCTACTCATTATCAAGTGTATGCAGGAGGAAAAAGAATAGCACAACATCTGGCCAGACACAGTGGCTCATGCCTATAATTCTAGCACTCTGGAAGGCAGAGGTGGGTGGATTGTTTGAGCTCACAAGTTCAAGACCAGCCTGAGCAAAGCAAGACCCCCCTCTCTACTAAAATTAGAAAAATGAGGCAAGAGGATCACTTGAGCCCAAGAGTTGGAGGTTGCTATGAGATACGACTCCATGGCACTCTACTCAGGGCAACAGCTTGAGACTCGGTCTCAAAGAAAAAAAAAAAAAAAGAATAGCACAGCATCTGACTAACTTGATAACAGGGGAACTACAAACAAGCCAACTCACTGGAAAAAACACCAGAAACTTGGAGGGTTTTGTCCTATTCCAATACCAGGCAAGTGTATGGGTTACAGCTTAAAGGCACTAAAGGTGAATTATATGTATGACTAGTATTATATTTCTATGAGACAGCACTTTACTGAAGTTTGAGGTGCCTATTAGACATCTCAAGTAGAGAAGTTAATTAGACAGCTAGATACATAGGACTGGAGTACCCTGTAATGGGTAGGAGTGGATATACAATATTTTGATTCAACAGCTTAAAAAAAGTATTTAAAGACATGAGCCCAGGTGGGATTTCCTAGGAAGTAAGTGTGTGTAGGGAAAAAAGACCAAAAGCTGGGGCCTGGGCGCTCTAACACTCAGAGGTTTGGAAAGTGAAAATGGTCCAGGATGGGTGGCGCCCATACTCAGTGGGTAGGGTGCCAGCCACATACACTGAGGCTGGCAGGTTCGAACCCAGCCCGGGCCAACTAAAACAATGACAACTGCAACAATGAAAAATAGCCAGCTGTGGTAGCGGGCTCCCGTGGTCCCAGCTACTTGGGAGGCTGAGGCAAGAGAATCACTTGAGTCCAAGAATTTGAGGCTGCTGTGAGCTATGATACAATGGCACTCTACCCAGGGCAACAGCTTGAGACTGTGTCAAAAAGAAAGAAAGAAAGAAAAAGGTCTAGGAGAACGTGGAGTGAACAAAAAGAAAGCAGTCTCTGAAGACTAAGTAATAACATTCATCAAAGGGCAAGGATCAATTGTGTCAAATGCTGCCCAAAGGCCAAGTAAGATGAAGTCTAAGAAGTGTCCACTTCATTCTGCAATGTGGAGGTCTGCTGTGTGATGATATCTGGTACTTACATTAAGGGAATATGGGGAGGACCAAAGGTCAAGAGAAAGAAAAAGAGCTTGTGGTCAATAGGGGCCACATAAATTTTGGTATGGTGTGTTTACGTCAAAGACATTGGTCTACCTCCAAGTTTATCAAAAACCCAGAAGACCCACTAGCATGCAGTAGAGTAGACAACATCTCTGGTTCAGCTCACAATGCTGTCTCACTACAAGAAGGAACTTGACCTAAGACCTGAAATACTGTGTCCCTTAACATCTGGGACAGGAAGGGATGCCATGTGGTCAGGGCTTCTCTTGTTATAGACATCCCTGGATGTCTCTAAATATACAAATCTTATACACATAAAAGTAAACTTTGTAGGGTTTGGGGCACAATTACATATGAAATTCCCTACCCCATGTCCTTGATCTCTTCTTCCTATTGCCAGTTATGTCTGACACCATGAAGTGTCTCACATTTCAATCTGAAAACACCTTAAACCAGCGGTTCTCAACCTGTGGGTCATGACTCCTTTGTAACACTGAATACATCGCACATAGAAAGGTTGAGAACCACTGCCTTAACCTGTACCTCCAAGTTTTGTCTACTCTTTGCTACTGCTAACAGCAGCTGCTTGCCCACCTTTTGGGCCTAAAAGTGTATGCACCATAGGCCCAGGCCTCACCTCCTTAGAAATGATCCTGAAAACAGAACCTTGCAGGCCCTGGAAACAGCTTTGGGGAATGAGAATACCTGAAACATTTGCTGCAGAAGTGGCAGGATTTGGGGACTTGGAGGGGGCACATCCCTTTGTCTTTGTGAACTTTTAGTTCTGTGGTGGGAATACAGCATGAGCAGAAGCTGGAGGACCCTCTAAAGTGCAGTGTCCATGAGTAGGTCCCTTTTTGGCCAGGTCTATGCCTGTACTGGTCATATATTAATAATCCAGAGGAGAAGAGAATTATGGGAAAGGGAGAGGGAATTACTTTTACTTGTTTGGTTGATTTTTTCCCCATAATTATTCATTTAATGTGGTCTCCTACAATATTTCCACAGCTTAACTTTTTGAAAAACAGCTGAGTCCAGTTTTAATTACAGAAGTAGTTATGCAGTTAAAGCAGAAATTGTAGAATTTAGAAAACATTATCACCTGTTATTCCAAAAACCAGATATTAACCCTTGGTTCCTCAAATGGTGTATGCCAATGCATTTCTCTTCAAATATGCCTACACACATATCTGCTCAGTTACAATTATTCTTTTACAATGAGATTAACACATATTTTCACTAAATACCTAACCATTTTCCCATCCTCCCAAGGCCTCCCCACCCCCAAAGACCTCAGGAGCCTTGTTCCCAGCATAGAAACATTTTTTCTCCTCTAAAAATGGAGACCTCCCCTCTGAAGTTCCTGACCCCTGCTGTTCCCCACTTGCTGATCTTCCTTCCAGCTTCCTTACTCCCTCCCCCTTGCCTCCCAACTCACTTGCTCGTGCTCTTCTACCTCATTCCTGACCCTGGATATCTCTATCACCTTCCTTTTATCCAGACACCATGTGTTAAACCCTGCTCCCTTTTCTTGTCCAAGTTGCAAATCCCCTATACCAGTGGTTCTCAACCTTCCTAATGCCACACCCCTTTAATATAGTTCCTCATGTTGTGGTGACCCCCAACCATAAAATTATTTTTGTTGCTACAGCACCACAACATGAGGAACTGTATTAAAGGGTCCCAGCATTAGGAAAGTTGAGAACCACTGCCCTATACTAAGAGGGCATATAGTTCATAAGACAGAACTTCCCGGACATAACTGCATTTCAGACAGTGGGAATAAATAATTGCTAGGACAGTATTTTATTCCTTCTCTTTTCCAAAGGTAATCTAACATGCTAACAACTTGCTTTAATCTTCCAAATATGATGCAGGGTTAAATTTTTTGGACCATAATTTAAAAACTACAATTTTTAAATGAAACTAACATTTTTATTTTATCCATTAAAATATTTCATTATACACAGGCAACTTGGAAAATGGAAATGTCAACTCAGCAACAAAGACAGGGCCTTTGGAGGAAAAAAGTGCCTGGTATCCAGGGCCAAATACAGGTAAGGGGTGGGTGGCAGAGTCACGGGGAGAGGAGCCTTAAAAATGACAAGAACGCTTGTTAATAGCTATAACTTTGGGAAACCAAAGGAACAGGCAGCCTGTTAACACAGTAGGTGGATGTTGATTCTTTTTGTGGGCCTTGGAGAATAGGACTCCCTCATAGGGAGTCACAGCACAGATGGTGTAGGGGGGTGAGGGGTGCTCTCTATTCCGACCTGCTCCCCTGGAGGAGGGTTCAGGGTCTCAGATTCCGGCATCAAGGCACGCCTAAGGCTATCAGGGCTGGGAGTGGAGATAGAGCTCAGGCCAAAAAACTTAGGGGAAGACGAAGAGAAACTCTGACCAGAAAACTTAGTGGGGGAAGAGGAAGGGCTTAGGCCAGGAGACCTAGAGTGGAAGGGGGAGTGGGAAGGGGAGGAAGGGGAGGAGGGGGAGCTCTCATCACACTGCGCAGGTAAAGGAAAGAATCTACCAGGAGGTGAGGGAGAAGAAGCACGCATACGGACTGCATGCCAACTATGCTGGGAAGAAACACTTTCAACCTCGGAATCAGAAGAGCCTCTGCTGCTTTTAAAGACAAGGCTTTGTAAGGCAAAACCAGGGGGAGAAGGAGGATTCCTGTCAGCTGGCCCAGGTAGAGTGTGGCAGCTGAGACGGGTTGGACTTTGCTTAGTAAGTATAGGGTCTGGCATCGCGTTGGTGCTGGGACTACTAGGGCCTGACCTTGCTGTGCCTCCACAAAAGGCAGGGCCTGTTGGGGTGCCTCCGCGTTGGCAGGCCGAGCTGGGCCTGGATACACGGCTGCGGTAAGCAGGGCCTGATGAGGTGGCATGGCGTCGTTCAGCGGGGCCCGGCGCAGGTGCACGGCGTCGTCCAGCGGGGCCCGGCGCAGGTGCATGGCGTCGTTCAGCGGGGCCCCGCGCAGGTGCATCGCGTCGTTCAGCTGGGCCCGGCACAGGGTCACGGCATGGTTCAGCTGGGCCCGGCGCAGGGGCACGGCGTCGTTCAGCCGAGCCTGGTGGAAGGGCACGGCTGGGGCGGTGGGGAACAGGGCCTGGCAGGGTGACCTGGCTGTGCAGGACAGGAGCTTGCGCAGATGCAGGGCACTGAACAGCATGGTCTGGTGGTATGGCGCGGCGGCGGTAGATGGCAGGGCCTGGGCCACACGCAGGTCTGTGGAGAGCAGGAACTGGCAGGGCAGTGTAGCTTCGGCGTCGGCGAGCAGGGCTTGGCCCAGACGCATGACTGCGGGGGGCAGGCCCTGACCGTGAAGCTGGACTCCGCGTAGAAGCTTGGGAGTGGCGGCTGCCACTGGGCTGAGAGCTTGAAGAAGTAGAAGGTGAAACCCCAGAACGCTGAGGCCTGAGAGTTTCAGGAAGCAGACAGCGGCGACCTGGAAGCTTCCGAACCCAGATATCCTGATCAGGGGAGGACTGCTTCCTACCACGGTTGTTCCTCTGGCTCTTCATCTGGGCCGGGTGCCCGCGGGTCTGGTCAGTGCCCTTCAGGGGTGGCCCCACAGTGGCCAGGCTGCTGGTCTCAGACACCACACATCTAAGTTCTGCGTGGGGACTGTGGCTGCGCTGGAGGTCTGAACACCTCTTCGCTTCCACACAGGCTGTGGAGACCTGCCCCAGCTCCTCGCTGGTGCTGAAAATGGTGGCGGTGGCAGCTGCAGAACCTGCTGGGCTTCTACTCAGGGCGCTGCTGCCTGAGGGAGATGCGTCACTGGAGACTCCGGGAACCTCGGAAGCAGGTTCATGATAACTTGTACAGCTTTCGTCACCAGAGGCAAAAGTGGCCTGATTCTTCAGCCCGATGGGCACCCCACTTCTCTGGAGCTTCTGGTCGGGCTTCTGCTTAGGTTTCTGCTTCTTCTCCACGTGTGACTGGGTAGCCATAATGCCAGTTCTTGCCCAGAGACCGGGAAATGTGGCGGCTAGCAAGAACCACTCAGTGGCTCAGCTATTAGCACTATGGGGGCGGAGCCTAGCCAAATCTTTGCCTTTGATTGGTCAGGAGAACATCATATGACACGTCTCATCTTTCCTAAGCCATCCAACCAGGATGGGTCTGGCATCAACCAGGCTGATAAGTCCCACCCGTCAGGGTCTGCCTTGGCGGAATCAATAGTGAGAAGCTTTTCTGTCCTCAAACTGGGCCCTTAGAAGCATCTGGACTTGTCCATATGCACATGTGTATTGGGGGAGGGCAAGGGGGTTGGGAGTCTTTATCAAAATTTTGAGTCACCCCAAATCAGCTTGTCAGCACCATTATGGTGGCTTCATCTCAAGGGACAGCAAAATACCATTCTGGCCAAGAGGTTGTATCCCCTAGCCAGATGTCCTTCCTGGCATCTAGTCCGTACACAGAGCCCATGCACCATGCCAGAGGGGACCCTCCTGGAACTCCTCTAGGCACGTGAATGACCCTAAGCAGGTTGTGGTGGGTTTGTGGGTCAGAGCGAGACCTGAATGGGAGAAAGGGGGTGAGGCCCACATTGGTAGTGAGTCTGGCCATTTGGTGCTGATATTTCCATCAGATCACATATTCAGGGCCAGGATGGGGTGGCTGGGTAGATTTATAACTTTTTAGTAAGGTGCTTCTCCCTGTCTTGTTCCCTGAGGCATGGCCAGGTTGCTTAAGATTAAGAATGATACTTAGTTTAAATATTTGTACAGGCTGCATAGTAATCCATTGGTGAAAGTAAATTAATTTATTGGCCTCATCTCTAGTTTCTGTTAATATGCTGTGATGCACAGACTTAAAGTTTAATATTCGGACACTCCTTTTTATTTATTATTACAAAGGGGATGCATATTCAATACCCAAAATAGAAAAGCAAATGTAAGAAAACTAGCACCTAAATTGCCACACATCCATAGGCAAAGTCTGGATATGTTACATTTTGGTGGAATGTCCATTCATAAATATTTCAGTGTTATGAAAGTGTAATTATTTATGCCTACATATGTTTTTGTTACTTGCTTTTTGGGTACAGAAAACACACTTTCCATGTCAATAAATTTCCACTAGACCATTTCATAAGTAGAAAGTATTTCTTTAAGAGAGGAAGGTTATATTTTCAACTATTCTAATATTGACCAACATTCATGTTTCCAACTTTTCACATGAATGTGAGACAGATCCTTCTTACTAAAAATTGTTTACATCCTCAAATGTATCATTGTTGTGAATAAGTTCCCAGAAGGGAAAATTCTTAGTCTATGCACATTTTTGAGACAGAGTCACTTTGTTGCCCAGGGTAGAGTGCCATGGTCTCATCATAGCTCACAGCAACCTCAAACTCCTGGGCTCAAGCAATCCTCTTGCCTCAGCCTCCCAAGTAACTGGGACTACAGGTGCTAGCCACCACATTCAGCTAGGTTTTTCTTTTTCTATTTTTAGTAGAGACAGGTATTTCTCTTGCTCTTGCTTAGACTGTTTATGAAGCCTCCAGGAGTGCTAGTGAGCCACTGCACCCAGCCATCTATGTAGATTTATAATTCCTTGATAAAAATATTGGCAAATTGTTTTCCTGAAAGTCACTGTTATAATACTTTTGGCAGAATTGAATGGGATATTTAATGGAACAGATGAAAAAGTGGACTGAAACAGAATTCAAAAATAGAATGGGGTGGTATTTGGACTGTTAAATAAAGTGGAATAGAAAATAGATTTGGAATAAAATGCAGAATGGGATGAAGTAGAGTTTGATTGCAGTGGAAACTGAATAAAATGGGGACTGGAATATGGTTTGGAACAGGATATGAAATGGAAAATTGAATTAAAAATTGAAGGGAATTTACTAGGAGAATAGAATGAACATGAAATGGATATATCTAAAATCTGGGATATAAGAAAATTGTTATATGAGAAAAGGAATAAAATAGAATATGAAATAAAATAGTAAAGAAAATAGAAAAAAATCAAAATTGGAAGGAATATAGAATGGAAGGCAGTGGCCTGAAATCAGTAGGCTATGAAATGTGCCATATAGACTTTACAATACCACAAAAAATAAAATTTGGAATGAAATACAGAATACAAATTTATGAAGGATGGAATAGGAATTGAATATGAGTGGAAAATGAAATACTGATAAAAGAGGGATTTAAATGTGAATAAAGGAGTGTGTTTAGTCATCATTACTCTATAATTTAGCATCTTGGAACAATGTTTTATTATTCCTGTAGATTTTGTATTGCTAGAATTTGGACAAGACATACTGAAGATGGTTTGTCTGTGCTCCATGATGTCTGGAACCTCAGCTGGGAAACTTAACTAGCTTTCAGGTTATGAGGGGAGTAAAGCAGTGAACAAGAACTCCTAGATTTTTGTGAATGATGGTGCCACTTAAGAAACAAGGAAAAGCTTCTCAGTTGAGGTTAGGGAGATAGGTGAAATAGGTGATTCTGTTGTGACCATGTCAACCATCACTCTTAGTCATTTAGGTGTATGAACCCCAACTTACCTCAGAGCTACTTTCTTAATTCAATATGCCAACCTTCACTAGTTTCATGGCATCCAGTTTTCCTCTTGGGAGTCATTTCAGTTTTCTGTGAGATCTTTCCTCCTTTCTGGAATCTTTGTGGACCTCAGTCATGATCCCTGACTTAAAAATAACTAAAATTCCCCTCATCTATCTTTAAATGAATATACATTATGAAAGTGTTGAAATACAGAAAAATCAAGAAACATAAAATCCAAATGGATGGAAACAAATGAAGCCTTCCAACAGCACTAATAAGCTGAACAAGTTGAAACTTACACTAGTGAATCAGAAAGGACACTGTCAACTTTGTTTCTCGGAAGTGAAATAACAAACCATACCATAATTTGTCTCAAAACTTTTGTAATGACCCATGTACAGAGGGTAACAAAAAATGTAAAAGCATTTTAAGAATGGCAAAAACTGTCTTAAAATTGAAATAATAGGCTCAGCGCCTGTGGCTCAAGCGGCTAAGGCGCCAGCCACATACACCTAAGGTGGCCGGTTCGAATAAACCCCAGGCCCGCCAAACAACAATAACAGCTGCAACCAAGAAATAGCCGGGTGTTGTGGCAGGCACCTGTGGTCCCAGCTACTTGGGAGGCTGAGGCAGGAGACTCGCTTGAGCCCAGGAATTGGAGGTAGCTGTGAGGCCACGGCACTCTACCCAGGGAGACAGCTTGAAGCTCTGTCTCAAAAAAAAAAAAAATTGAAATAATATATGCTGATAACATTTGTTATCTTATATCTTATATCTCTAATAATTGCAGAAGTAAAATGTAACTTGAGCATTATAATTTCAATACAGATTTCTCCTTTCTTAAAAAAAAATATATATATGTTTTTTAGCACCCTGTTTCTATAATCTTCCACTTACTGACTTGTTATCCTCTAGGATCTCAGACTTTTACAAATCCCTCTCTTTAACTCCACTGGTATCTTCAATATTCTCTCCTTTGTCTTCCCCTCTGTTCCATTTAAAAAGTGTATATGATGTATGTTGTCACAAAAAATAATATGGAAGGCTCATTTTCATTCTCTTCATACTTAATCTTTTGAATGATTTTAGTGAGTGTACTTTACTCTTGTACTCGGAAAAAAGTATAGCTATTTCCAGTTTTGAAAACAACTATTTTTATGTTCAATTAAGTTTTGAACTATTGTAAGAAAATAGGCTTTCTTATATATTACCAGATAGGACTATACATTTATAGCACTTCCCCAGATGAAAATTTGATGATATGATGATACATATAAAAAGTCTTACATGAAATATAAGTGATGTTACAAATACTCCTCCAGGCATAAATTTCTAGGGGAAAAAACCCTCATATATCTATAATTTTATATGCTTAAAGGTAATTATTATAGTGTCATTTATTTTTTAAAATATGGAATGACCTCAGTTTCCAGTAGGATATTAGATGCTTAAGAAATACATTTGCATAGATTTCACAGGATATTTTTGAAAAAATTTCAATGCCATGAGAAAATGGCTATGATATCCCAAAGCCCATATGATGTACTGTATCTACTGATCTATATTTACACTTCCATATTTATTTTTCCATCTACTTTGCTATTAAAATTTCATTCATTGTAGTACAGTTCTCAAGTAGGGGCACTATGCCTCATGGGGAAAATTTAGAAATGCCTGTAGATTGTGACAACTGGGGAGGGAGATTGCCACTGACACAGTCTGTAGGGTCAAGGATGCTGCTCAAATCTAATAAAAAAAATTGCAAGAGCTCTGCCCAGAAATCTTCATAACATTTCGGAATTAAAGAAAACCTATATTAATGAGAGATATATCATGTTTATGGATTAGAATACAATATCATAAATCCTAGGGAGAATTATCATCAAATGATCTGTGGATTCAATGGAGTTCTGATCAAAAGGCTAGCAGACTATCTGAAAGTGGAAATTGGCAAACTGATTCTAAAATATGTATGGCTATCACAGATCTAAGAACAGCCAAAGTTATCCAGAAGAGAAAGAAATTTAAAGGACTTTCACAGTTGCATAGCAAAGCCAACTCTAAAGTCATATAGGATATTGTGATTTGTGCACAAAGATAGTTTATTATGCAGGAAGAGATAAATAGATAAAACTACATATGTCTCTATTTAGTTAAAGATAGATAAATAGACCAATAGGACAAGAAAAGAGTCCACAAACAGATATAGGTATAGATATATATAGTCATCTCATTTACAACAAAGGTACTAATGCAATACTCAAGGAGGATAAAAATTTAAGTGAATGGATCTGGACTAACTGGATATCCAGCCATGTGGAAAAATTAACTTAGACCTCCAATTTACCCTCCAATTAATTACAAAAGATAAAGCTTCTGGAAAATATTGTATTAGCTTATTTTGATGACCTTTGAGATTATAATAATGGAAACAGGACACAAAACCCACTAATGATAAAAGAAAACCTTGACTACATAAACACACATACATTCAGAAAATGTCTTATGTATAGAATAAAATAAAAAGTAAATGCTATTAAATGCTGGCACAGTATTTCAACAGGCACTCCACAAAATTGTATATTCAATTGATGAATAAACAAACAAGATTCTTCAAACTCAGTCATCAAAAATATATAAATTAAAATGACAATAAGATATCAGTAAATATCTATCAGAATAGGCAAAATGAATACCCATATGAAGAGTTAGAGAGGGTAGAGGAACTGGAATTCAAATTGCTGGTGGGAGTATAAATTAGTACCACCACTTTGGCAAATGGGCAGTATCTATGAAAGCTGAATTTAGCCATTTTCTCTAACTCAGTAATTCCATCCATGTTAGTTTTCTATTTCTGCATAACAAATTACCACAAATTTAGTGGCTTAAAACAATGTTCATTTCTTAGCTCACAGATTTGCAAGTTCAGAAGTCCAGGAGTGGCATAGCTATGTTCTCTGCTCAGGTCTCACAGGGTGAAGTCAGCCTGTGATACTGGCCAACTGGTCTGTATTTCTTTCCAAGGGCTCTGAAGGGAAGTACACTTCCAAGCTCATTCAGGTTATTGGCAAAAGTTCCACTTTTAGCTCCTAGAGGCCTCATACAGTTCCTTGCCACATCAGCCTCTCTATACTCCTTCTCATACTTCCAAACTTTCAGGAAGGGTCCAGCCCCTCTTAAGGGCTCACCTTATTAGGTCTATCCTACCCAGGATAACTTCCTTATTTCAAAGTCCACTGATCTTGACCCTTAATACTTGTGCAAAATCTCATATCCCATACAGTGTAACATAATTGCAGGAGTGATAGATATCTCATCATATCACAGGTTCTTCTCATGCTCAATAGGAAGAAGTTATACAAGGGTGAAGGCCTGTAAGGTTCATCTTAGAATTCTACCTATCATAGTCTGCTCTCTGGCCCTTTGTGATCTAGTTTTTCCCACATACAAAATACATTTACCCTATCCAAGAATCTCCAAATTTCTCATCATATCAATATTACAGCATCAGCTCAAATCCAAAAGCTCATCTGAATCTCATCATCTAAATCATGCATGAATGAGATTGAGTATGATTAATCCAGAAAAACTTCTGAGCAAAATACATCTCCAACTGGGGAACAGTGACAGTGAAGTGGCAAGCTGTCTTCCCTCAATACTTCAATGTACACTGAAAGGACAAATACGGGATAACAGCTATAAACATTCTGGTTTAATATGGGAACAGGAAAGCACAAAGGAGTTAAGAGTTTGAAAGCAGTTTGGAAATCCAGCTGATTTCTAACAGTCTGTCCAAGGCAATTAAAGCTTTTCCCGAAGTGATTTAGGCTTTATCTATCATATACCTCAAAATTCTTCTAGCTTTTGCCTACTACTCAGTTCCAAAGCCATGCCCATAGTTTTAGATGTTTGTAGTGGCTGCACCTCACATCCAGGTATCAGAATCATTAGTGGTTTTCTATTTGTGTGGAAGAAATTACAACACACTTAGCATCTTAAATCAACACTAATTTATTAGCTTACAGCTGTGTACAGATAATTAGTCTGTGCACTATATGACTGGCTCCCCTGCACAGGGTCTCATATAGTAGGCTGTTGTTAGACTTGCTGTGCTCCCTACTGCAGTCACTGGGGAAGAAGCCCTTGCAGACCCATCCATGATGTCAGATGATTTCAGTGCCCTGCAGCTGGACTGAGGCCCCTTTTCTGTTAACAGGAAGTGGCAATCAGCACCGAAAGTACACCTGTGATTCCTTGTCACCAGTACCCCTCCAAATGCTCTTTCATGTTTCAAATCTCTCTTTCAGCAAAACCTAGGCTCTTGTAAGTGGTCACCTGATTAGGTCTGGGCCACCTATCTTAAGGGCAACTAATTTGTGATCTTAATTACATCTGCAAGACCTCTTTTGCCATATGATGTAATATAATAATTGGAATGATATCTGGTTATATTTGCAGATTCCACTCGTACCAATGGGAGGAGATTATACACAGACAAGAATCATTAGGGATGATCTTAGAATTCTGCCTATCATGCAATCAAAGTATACACATATCCAGAGATGCATAAACATGTTCTCCAAAAGATATAAATAAGGATTTTTACCTTGGCATTATTGTGAAATAGTCACAAACTAGAAACGGTCTATTTTTATTTTTTTCTTGTTGCAGTTTGGCAGGGGCCAGGTTCGAACCTGCCATCCTCGGTATATGGGACCAGTGCCCTTCATACTGAGCCACAGGCACCGACTAGAAACAGTCTAAATGTCTATCAACAGCAAAATGAATTATGGTATAATCATACAATGAAATAATATACAACCAAATGGTCATATCTCTAAAGCATTAGTATTGAGCAAAAGAAGCCAGGCATAAAATATACTTAATTTATAGTTCTGTTTGTATAAACTGTAAAAAACAGGCAAAATAAATCTATAGCAGCATAGGTCAGAATAGTGTTTAACTTTCAGGTTAATGACTAGGTGGGGGCATAACCTAGGTTTCTGGGATGCAAGTAATGTTCTATATACTGATTTAGTGGTTGTTACATTCATATGTTCACTTTGTAAAATATCATCAATATGTTGTCCCTTATGATTTATGGAGTCTTATATTTGACTGTTACACTTCAATAAAAAAATGCTAACCAAAAAAACACCTTAAGACAGTCAAGGGGAATTGACAGAAATATACTTTAGACTCACAATCTCTTACAGTAAGGTCTAAAAATCCAAAATACTTTGACAAACAAACTTACTTTTCCTGACTGATTTGTCCATAAAATCTGACCTGAACTGATATGAAGCTATTTATAATCTTTAAATCTTGTAGTGAATATCTGTATCTTTTGCTGCAGAAATGCTATATTAGATTAGGCAGTATTACTCCAGTCTTTGCTATGGATCTTTTGTTTATACATGGCACACAAATTCTAAAACATTTGGTCCCAAGAGTTTCAGATAAGAGATTGTGGACCTAAAGTACTAGAGGATTTTTGTAGACAAGAACTAAGAAAGACTGCAGATCATTTATCAGATTGATTGAATTTATTGAATTCTTTGTTCAGCACCTCAGATGATATGATTTTCCTACTCTGATCTACTGATATAAAAAATTAATGAAAATATTTCCTCAGACTGCTTCATGCTCTCATGACTAGGAAACTACCAGGATGTGGTAGATTTATATTACTAGGAAGATAGATTCATGTCTGTGGCGGGGGGGGGGGGGGATGTACTATATCCTCTTCCATGTTTTAGAATCAGGGATTAAACATCATTAAATTTGCAAGATTTCTGTAAATTTAATTTCTGCTTTTCCCCAAATTTAGCAAAGTGCAATTTTCTGAAAGCCAATTATGAAGCCAATTAATGTTCAAACATGCTGGGATCATGAGTAAAAGATGGACGTTAATTTACAAATGGTCACAATTAACATCAAGTGAGAGGTAATAACTGTTTTAGGAATTGTATATATTTTTGAGCATTTATTTAACCTTGTTGAAATTAAGTTTAGTATTTCTACACACCTTTCTATAGTCAGTTTCTACAGATCATTTATTTCTACATAAAATGCATTATTATTCTCTAATTTTCTCAAAATAAAATATATACATGATCTTAAAAGTTAAATATTAACACTAGCCTTTAATGAAACTAGAAATCATTTGATTATAAATCCACACCTGGCTGGTGCAATGGTTCACCTCTGTAATCCTAACACTCTGGGAGGCCAAGGCAGGAGTATTTCTTGATCTCAGGAATTCCAGACCACCCTGAGCAAGAACAAGACCCATCTCTACTAAAAATGGAAAAATTAGCCAGGTGTTGTTGTGGGCACCTGTAGTCCCAGCTGCTTAGAAGGCTGAAGAGAAGATCCCTTGAACCGAGGAGTTTGAAGTTACTGTAAAATAGACTGACTCCATGGTACTATGTAGTCTGGAAAACAGAGTGAAAGACACTCTGCCTCAACAAAACAAGAAACAACAAATACAAAACACAAAAACATCTGTCCCCACTCCTACTCTGGCTTCTGACTTCAAGACAATTTCTTTCAATTTTTTTCTGTTTCTCAGGTATTTATACACACACACCTTTATAATTTACAAATCATAGGTATACACTGATTGTGACATATTGCAAACACGACCACAAGTGAGACTTCTGGTTTCAACTCTTCACAACAAGAAAATGCTGGTCAAATTTAATCAATTGCTCTTTAAAAACCTGTCTGAGAGCTGAAATTGCAGGGTAAACCACCACTCTGAAAGACAGAAAAATCTGGAGTCACAACTGAAATCTATTTACCTGGAGCAGATTACATCTAGAGACATAAATTTAAATGGTAAATTTGCTGAATTTCTAGGGGGCTGAATGAGAGTGAGGGGCCTCCACATGTTCGTGAGTTTTACCTTCAAGAAATGTTACCTTGTCAAGACAGTGCTTACATATATGCCTGCCCTGTAAGCTTCTCCTTACAAATGTCAAATGCCTGGAGGTCGGAGACAGCTACGTGACAACCTGGCAACCCCACACCTGCTGCGGAAACTGTACAGCACAGGTGTGTGTTGGGTTGGTAGGTGATGATGCTCCAAGCCCTGGAGAAGCATGAAGTCTGAGGTTGCTGAGTGGAAGTGCCGATGCTGCTATTTTCTCCACAATCTGCAGCTGTAATCCAGGATTCACAGATCTGCTGGGTCTCAGACCTCAAAATGAAGCGCACCGCAATAGGAGCTCCCCGAGTAGTGCTAGTGCACCAGGATAGGGCACTCAAAAGTCCAGTAGGTACATGGAGGTATCCTCATATTAGGGGCCTCACAGCTTCCAGAGGGTCTCCCAGCGTTCCCACCCTGCGCCCAGATCCATCTCATTGGTGGACGCCGCGCAACCTCCAGATTGGAGCAGCGCAGATAGCTGGATATGTTTGAAAACAGCCTCACTAGCTTGCCCAGCTTCCTTTAGCTAATGATCTTTGCTACCCCCAGGTTACTGACCCCAGCTTGGACAATAGGCTGTCTCTTGCTCCCGGCGCAGGTACCTAAAATGGCTGCGCGGTGGGGGCTGGCGGAGGGGGGGCGGGGACCAATGGGAGTAGGGCTCCCTGGGCTGCTCCTTGCAGCTTGGCTTACCTTGCCCGCGGCATCCTCACCCATAAATTCAAATCTGGCCAAGCTGTGACTCGGCAGCGCTGGGGAATGGGAGATGGGAGGGTGGGGGTTGGGCTGTCGGAGGAGGGAAGGTTTCAGGTTCTAAAAGAACTTGCTGGGCTGCTTGTTTGCATTACTAAGATTGGCCATTTGTTGAAAATGAGGCCAGGAGATGGGACCCTCCCTGCTTTTGATTTTAAAACGATGGCTTTGGGCTCGGTGACCGTAGCACAGTGGTTACTGTGCGAGCCACATACACCAAGTCTGGCGGGTTCGAACACAGCCTGGGCCAGCTAAGCAACAATGACAACAGAAAAGTAGCCGGGCGTTGTGGCGGGCGCCTTAGTCCCAGCAACTTGGGAGTCTGAGGCAAGAGAATCGCTTAAGCCCAAGAGTTTGAGGTTGCTGTGAGCTGTGATGCTACATCACTCTACCGAGGGCAGTGAGACTCTGCCTCAAAAAAACAAAACAAACAAACAAAAAAGATGGCTTTGTTGTTGTAACATGCTGGCTACTCTATTTGCAGTCCCTTCACTTAAGAGATTTTTACATTGTCCGCACACACCTGGAGATGGCCTGTACTGCAGTCCTTGTGTGCTTTGGCCTTACACACCTGGGCTTTCAGGCTCATTCTGTTACGCGCGTGGAAAAAGGGCTCTGAAGTCCTCTGGTTCCCGGTAAAATTTAGTGGGGAGTAACTGAATAACATATAGAAAATATTTAATGCAGCAGAAAGGAACTAGAATATTATCTATATATATATATTTCTAAGCTCATTTTCAAATAAATTTTAAAAGTTTTTATTTGATTTGTTTTTAGGTTTTGTGCCAAGATTCATAAAATATTCTGGATGCCAGATGGGTAAAAGCCACAATAACTTGGCTTTTTCTTCAAGCATCTCACAGTCTAGTGTGGCAAGCAGACAGACAAATTACATGAAAGGACTTAAAGTGAAAAATTATAAGATAAGTTTTTCAGGAGTATTGTGAGAATGCATAGATATACTTAAAAGGAGAGACTGCAGACTTGAATGTGGACTTAGGAGATTGGCCAAAGAAGAAACAGGAAACCCAAGAGAACTGTCTCTGTGTGAGTGTGGAGTTCATTTGTATTTGACAGTTTCATTAATCTTTGGATTCATATTCCAAAGACCTCTTGAGGACAGCCAGAGAGATAGATGGGCAGGATCAGCACAGGCTCTTCTGAGAGCAGGTGAGTATAAAGTGGATACTATTGTCCCAATTTACCTAAGAGGAGACTGAGAGAGAGGTTATGTATCTTGCTTAAGGTCAGGCAGCAAGGAAGAAGTGGGATGAGTTTTCAACCCCAGGTCTGTCTGACCCCAGGTTCCCACGCAGTTTGTGTTGCCTTGAGCTAACTTTTATCACAATGTTACTTGTTTTTATCCCTAGCCACCACTTCCAGGCTGTGCTTGCCTCAAAATTGTTTAAAAAAAATTGCTCAGTGAAGTGAAAAAACTTATTGGATGACATCTTCCAAGGAAAGACTGCTGAATGCTGCAATTTTATTATAAAAAATGACTTAAATGGTAGAATCAGGATCAGGAATACAGATATGTCCTATCTGACTCATTTCCACTATCTCATTTCCACTACATGTTGTGGATATATACTATTAAATCCACTTTCACTTTTGTTCTCATCAGTGAAACTGAAAATTCACCAAGATTGGGGAGATTTTTGTTTTAAGTAGAGTTTCAGAATTATATTTTAGTCCTAAGGATTCATTTTTCCTACCTTGGCTATACTCCACTTAGTTTCTTTGTAAAAATGCATAAATGTCCTCTATTTGGCATGTATCATCTAATAATAAAAACTATCATTTACTCAGTGACTATATATGTTTATAGTATTATAGAAATAAGTAATATTATGATCCCTATTTTATGTAATAGTAACTAACTTTCCTGACCATTTAACATTGTGGTAGTGCTGTTCTGCCAGATTTCATCCCATTTAATCCTTAAAGAAGTCTTAAGAGGGAAGAATTATTACTAAGCTTATCTTTCAAATGAGGTAACTGAGGCACAGAGAGGGTCACAGAATTTCCTGTGATCACACTAGAAGTTAGTAATGAAGCTAATATGAAACAGGGAGCTTGACCCTGGAGTGTCCTCTATGAGTCAACTGACTACATGGAAGAGGATAAGGAGCTTGGCCAGGACCCTCAGCTATGAAGTTGGCAGCAGAGATTCAAATACAGATATGGATGATTCCAATCCCCATACTCCTCTCTCTAACTTGTGGTCAGCAAATGGTTACTCCTACTCTGCTTCATTCACACTATACAGTGGGCAGATGTTTATTAGACACCTATACAAATTCAGCTACAGAAAAATCAGAGAAATAGTTCTTGCCCTCAAAGCTCTTCCATTCTAGTGGGAGAGACAAACACATAAAAAGATAATTTCATGGGATGGCGCCCATGGCTCAAAAGGCAGGGGCCGGGCCCATATGCCAGAGGTGGCGGGTTCAAACCCAGCCCCAGCCAAAAAAAAGATAATTTCATTAGAATGTGATAAATTTTATGTTAAAGGAAGACTTTCTGGAAAAACTTGTACTTTACCTACGTGTTAATGGATAAGCAGAAGGTATATATGATAAAGGGATTTAGGGGGTAATCCAGACAAAAATAGTTGTAAGAGCAATGGATCAGAGCTTGTAAATACAGTGATGTGTAGGTAAAGGGTGTGTGTGTGTTAAGTGTGAAAGGAAATGGTGGAGGGAGATTGTAGGGAAATTAGCAAGAGTGAGGTTATGAGCCTTGAATGCATTTAAGTATACAAAAATGTATATTACCTCTGCAATAACCTTCATTCCCAAGCTTCCCATACAAAAATGCATATCACCTCTGCAATAACTTTCCTTCCCAACCCCTATTTACAGCATTTCAAAACTTTCTGAGGCTAACTTACAAAATATAGGAGGATAATATTTGTGGTTACTAGGGGGTAGAGTAAGGCATTCAGAATGAATGTACCAGCAGGCAAGAGAGAGTACAGTTTGGGGCCACTTATGGAGTGAGTGGTTGATACCAGTGTGGCAGAGAAAGAAGATATAAGAGACTGCTAGATCTACTGAAATATTCAGTTCTGGTGTCATGCTTAGGGTTATCATACAATGGCTATAGAAGTCCCAAGCCTCACATACTATGGGTATGAAAGGTATGTGTCTGTGTGTTTGTGAGTGAGACAGAGAGTGAACCTGAAGTGGGTCTGATTTCTAGATCTAGACTGGTATACAGTGGAGAAAGACTGGTTATGGTGGCATAGGAACCAGAGGATGGGGTGGGAGAGAACTGACTTATATTTAATATATCTACATCTATATTTTTCCGTTAATAGCATGAGGCCAAAGATATCAATAAACATGCCTTGCAAAACCAGTGTTTGAAAGGAAATTGACAATGTTTGTTTCCATTGTGGAACAACCAACTGCCTTTTGGATTATACATTATTTTAGGAGATATCATAAGTCTTGATCTTACTCTGATCTGGGAGCCAGTCTTAATTTTTTCAAGTAAACATATATAAAGTTATGCAAATAATAAGTGTGCAAGCTAATTTTTTTTCCTTTGCAAAACTAACATGTTAATATAACCACCTTCTAGTTTAAAAAATGAATGCCACTAGGACTGCAGAAGTTTTTCTCATCTCTCCAAAGCAACTTCTATTTGGGCTTCAATCTCTACAGATTAGTTTTCACCTTATGTTTATGCACTTCACATAAATGTGGTCTTCTTTCATTGGCATAACGTTGTGAGATTCATACATATTTGCATGTATGTAGGGGTGGTTTATTTGTTCTGAATGTTATGTAGTATTCCATTGTTTGATGGTGTACATGGCATTGTACAAAGATAACCACACCATTTTTCATACCATTTTTCTTCTTATGATGTGACATTTGAATGTCTTTATGGAGAGGTGGGAGTCTATGTTTCATTCCTTACACCTAGGAAGAACTTTTAATTGCCTCTATCAGTAGAATGTAGCAGAAGTGGCACTATGACTTCCAAAGCTAGGCAGTAAGAGGCAATATAGTCTGCCTTTCTTTGCATCTTGAGATATTTTCACTTGGAGCCTGGCTACCATGCTACCATGTTGTGAAGAAGTTCAGACTACATACAGAGGCCCTGTGTGGGTGTTTCTTCCTATCACCCCAGGTAGACCCCATCTGAAAGTCAACATCAATTGCCAAAGTGAATGATTATTTTTATTCCAGCCTTCAGCTTTTGAGTATTCCAGCTGAGACCCAAATATCATGGAACAGAAATAGGGATCTTACCTGTGCCCTGTTTGAATTCCTGAAACCATAAATGATAATAAAAAAAATTATTTTAAGTCACTTAAGCCACTACATTTTGGGGGTAAATTGTTATGCAGTAACATAGTCATATGAGTCATTTCAAGTTAATGGCTACTATGAATAATGCTGCTATAAATGTTCTCCTATATATCTTTTTGTAGATACATACTTATTTGTGTTGGGTATAAACTTTGAGGTGGAATAGCTGGGTCATACACAGGTTCCATATATGTTCAACTTTAATGCCACCAAAGAGTGTTCAAGCTGATTGTATCAATTTACAATTTAGGTTAATTCTTTGGTTTTTAACTTTATATAAAGGAGTCATTTTATGTGTATCAGCCTTATATCTTAAGGTGATTTGATATCTCTGTGCTATTTTTGCGGTTAAAACACAGAAAGTAATCTTTCTTTACTTTTAAGTGATCCTGGAGTGGCTTATCTTGGTCCCTCAATAACTAACTCCTGTGATTACATTATACTCACCTGGATAATTCAAGATAATTTCCCCATGTCAAGATTATTAATTTAATCACATTTGCAAACTCTTTTTTGATGTACTGTACTGGTCTCAGCTAGACTGAAATCATACCTCCTTCTTCGAAGTCTTTCCGCAGCCAAACTATAACCTTTGGAGAATGATACTACCTATGGGAACAGGGGAAGCTTACCCTAGTATGATAAATAAATTGGCCAGTCTGGGTCCTATTTGAGGTTGGGTAGCTATTTCCATCCAGATTCAAATCCTAACCTATCATAAGGCAGAGTATAAAGTAGAAAAATCTAAGGAAGATTCTTCCTCATGTGTGGATATTCCTGCTACCTTCTCTCTAGGGTGTTCCCCTTCATTTTTATAACCTTACTCATCTTTCAAGTCTATGCATATACATAATTTCTTCTTGAAAATCTTCTATAGATCCCCACTCAAGTCCTGGATCTGTGCACATTATTCTTACAACATCCTCTATTTTTCCTATTATACTTCAAATCTTAATTACTTATTTTTAACTTAATTTTTATTAAATCATAACTGTATACATTTATGGGGTACAATGTGATGATTTGATATACAACATGGAATGCTTAAGCAGATTAATATAGCCATCACGTTGCTTATTTTTTTGTGATAAGACATTTATAATATACTCTTAGTTGTTTTGAAATGTATCCTTGAAATGTGTACATTGGGTGAGATTCCCACCAAATACCCTCTGCCTTCTTTCTTCCAGACTAGATTTGTGTTTGATCATTTGTATGAATGTGTAAGTGATTATATATTGATTTCATAATAGTATTGAGTACATTGGATACTTTACTAAGAAGTATATGTTCCAGCTCCATCCAGGTAAACATAAACGATATAAAGCCTGGGCTTGTCTGTAGCTCAGCGGCTAGGGCACCAGTCACATACACTGGAGCTGGCAGGTTCAAATCCAGTCTGAGCCTGCCAAACAACAATGACAACTACAACCAAAAAATAGCCAGTAAATGAGGTGAAGGCTATATTAACTAGTTTGATGTAAGCATTCCAAATTGTATTTAAATCAGCACATTGTACCCCATAAATGCATTAATGTATACATGACCTATGTGTTTATGACTCAATAAAAAGGAATAAATAAAAAATAAGACAGTAAAAAAATTAACATAAAAACAATTGTTGAAATGTTAAAAAAAAAAAAAAGCAAAAACATAGCCAGGCATTGTGGCGGGTGCCTTGTAGTCCCAGCTACTTGGGAGGCTGAGGCAAGAGAATTGCTTAAGCCCAAGAGTTTGAAGTTGCTGTGAGCTATGATGTCACAGCACTCTACACAGGGCGACAACTTGAGACTCTGTCTCAAAAAAATAAAACAAAATAAAGCCTCCATCTTTTTTTTTTTTTTTTTGAAACAGAGTCTCACTCTGTCACCCTGGGTAGAGTGTTGTGGCATCACAGCTCACAGCAACCTCAAACTCTTGGGCTGAAGAGATTCTCTTGCCTCAGACTCCCAAGTAGCTGGGACTATAGGTACCTGCCACAATGCCTGGCTATTTTTTGGTTGTAGTTGACATTGTTGAGCAGGCCTGGGCTGTATTCGAATCCATAGGTGTATGTGGCTGGCACCCTAGCAGCTGAGTATAGGCACCGAGCCAAGCCTCCATCTTTTTATGGCTGCACAGTATTACATGGTATACATATACCACAATTTGTTAATTCATTCATGGGTTGATGGGCATTTGGGCTGCTTCCATGATTTGGCAATTATGAATTCAGCTGCAATAAACATTCTGGTGCAAATTTCTTTGTTGTAAAATGAGTTTCACTCATCTGGGCAGATACCTAGTAATGGAGTGGCAGGATCAAATGGTATGTCAACTTTTCCTTGAGAATTCTCCATACTTTTTAAATGTACTTTTAAATTATGTCATAGTTTATCAGCACATTTAATTATGTATTATTGCTGGTGGGGGGCAGGCAGCTAACTTGGCTGAAACCAAACTGCAAATCCTATCTCCCCTTGTGGTATAGTAGCGACTCAAATATCAGTCCAGTATTTTAACCTTAGTTGGGTTGATTGGATTTTCTACCTCATCCATATGTTTGGAGTTCAGAGATCAGCCAATAATTTGGCAAAGGTCTTATATGAAGAATTTGGCTACTTCATCTCTGAATTTCTCTTCACAATGATATACCCTCCTCATTTTCCAGCCACTATAGCTACCTCAGAGTACTCCAGTTCTTCAAGCCACAAAGGCTGCAGATTTTCCATTAGAGTTTTTAGCTACCCTACAGATGAAGACTAGAACCTGTTCTCTCTCAGACTAAAATATGTAAAAAAATGGTAAGCTTATCCTTACAGATGTTAATTTTTCCTTCACTTTCTGGCTGCTTTTGTTTTCTACATGCATTTATATAAACATGTGCTAGTGTGTATATGTATACGTGTATGTATATATATTATATATAATATATCCTGTATTTCTGATAGGAAAATTTCAGCTATATTAGAAAATGAACTTGGTGAATTTATTTTTTATTTCCCATATTCAGCAACAAAATAATAACAATATTAAGTACAGATGATAAGTTATAACAACAACCCTAAAAAAATTCTTGGTAACACCATTCAAAAGAAAGCTAAAGTAGGTATATTAATTTCAAGCAAAGTAGACATCAGAGTAAGATATTATAAGAATGTAAAATTACACATCAGTATCTCCCCTGTACATAGGTGCAGAAATCCTACAATATTATTAGCAAATTAAATCTAATAGTGTATAAAAAGAATTATATACCATAATTGTCTTAGTCCTTTTGTACTGCTATAACAAAATATGAAAGACTAATTTGTAAATAATAGAAATTTATTTCTCACAGTTCTTGAGGCTGTGAAGACCAAGATCAAGGTGCTGACAAGTTTGCTGTCTGTGATATTCTTTGCTTCCATGATGATGCTTTGTTGCTGTATCCTGAAGAGGATGTCCAACCTGCAGGACCTGTAGGACGAGTGTTAGCAGCAGTTGTAGATAGCAGGAGTGTCCAACCTGTGGCCTGTGGGCCGGATGTTGATTTTGTGAGGACTTCTTTTGCTTACGTATGGTGTCAGATATCATGAACCTTTAAGTATGCATGGACCTTTTGTTTGCTAACTAGCTTGCATTAGTCTTGCATTAATGTATTTATTGTGTAGCTGAAGACAACTCTTTTTTTTCCTTTATTTTTTAAATTTCAAATTAATATGAGGGTACAAATTTTTAGATTACAGTTTTCTCACTTCCAAAGTAAAGTTCTAATAATTGCCAAAGAACTCCTCATCAAGGGGGTGTGGTATCCACCCATGCACTGTGCCCTTTAGGTGAGATCTTGCCAAATGTCCTCCCTCCTGCCATTTGTCCTCCCCTTTCTCCATCACTGCTCCCTCCTCCCCCTGCCCTCATACTAGACTATATTTGTGTTTTATTGTTCATGCATTGTAAGGTGCCTGTGGGAAGACTTAAGGGCGGAGTCATATCTTGATGTGCTTGCATTACTAGTAATAATTTTATAAGTTTGAAACTAATACTCAATTATCGTTAGTGGGTTAGAAATATTATTAGGAACAGGGAACAAGTCTAGACAAAGGGAGACAGTTATGAGTGTTTCAATTCGGGCTGATTTTCTGGGCTCTAAGCACAAAGTACAAGATCCTATCACTTTAATATTTCTGCAGCCTGGCGTGTTGTATATCTCCCCTCCCCTTGCAGCTGCAGCACAGCAGCTGGCTGGAGGCTTTGAAGCTGCTTTCTGCCAGGGCAAGGCTGTGTGCTCTGAGGGAGTGGTTTGGGGGAATTAAGAATGTAAATTCTTTAAACTTTGTCCAACTCAGGAAGACTTGCTCTGGACCAGATAAGGAGAAAAAAGATCTCTTTTCTTTTGTCACCTTAATTGGGCTAGAGTAGGGTGACCAGACGTCCCGCTTTTGGCTGGACAGTCCCGTGGCATTTTTAAAAAGTCCCGATTTTTGGAAAGAATGCATGAACGGGCAGGAAAATAGGAAGGGACTATATGGTTTTCAGCTGCCATGTGGATATTTCACCAGAATATGAGTTTTATATTATTTTTGTTAATTTTATAATGTTAAACTGTAATAATAACAAATAATTGTTGAAAAGTGATTATCGAGAACTGCTTATCAAAGTTTGCATTGTTGTCAGACCCTGCCCTGCCCCATCCCTGCCCCTCCCCCACCCCCAGTTGTCCCTCTTTACAAATGTTAAAATCTGGTCACCCTAGGCTAGAGGAGTCTACTTGTTTGGACACAGGGCTGTCAGAGTATTAAAACATCACATCTGTGGTGTGTGACTGTGGGTCAGCTAAGATTTGGTCCTTGAGTCAACCTCTGATTGACTTCCTTTTTTTTTCACTAAATCATAGCTGTGTACATTAATACAGTCATGGGGTACAGTGTGCTGTTTTTATATACAATTTGAAATATTTTCATCAAACTGGTTAACGTAGCCTTCATGTCATTTTCTTAGTTGTTGTGTTAAGACATTTATATTCTACATTTAGAAAGATTCACATGTACCCTTATAAGATGAATCATAGGCATGATCCCACCAATCACCCTCCCTCCCCCCATCCTCCCCCCCTCCCCTCCCTCCTGATCAATACTTTGTTTACATTAAGACCATTATACTTTGAAGCAGTAAAAACTAGTAAGTAAAACCATGCAATTAACATAATCAGCTGTAGAGTTAATCTAGTTAGTAAGAATGCAAGCACAGCAAGAACTTTGACAGGATTGTTTGCCTTGCTTTCGTAAGATTTATGACTATAACACTGATGTATGTAATAAATATAAAGCTAGCCTGATACTCAGGGCAGCATACTGGAAGCCTCATGAAGTGTGTTCCACCTCCTGAGCTCCATTACTCTTAAAACTATCTCTTTGTCTGTGTCTATTATTTCTCTATACTAATATTATATAACTCCTACTAATAATTTTCTTTGGTCTCCTCATACCACCAGGCCACTAGGAAGTAAACCCACTGTGTGTCATGGCTGGACCACGACATGTATGCGTGTAATTGTTTATATATTGGTTCATATTAGTACTGAGTACATTGCATATTTATTTTTCCATTCTTACAACTTTTATTCTTGCCGATGTGTGGCAGAAAAGAAAAGATGCTGGATACCCCTGGTCTAGTGACAACAAATGCTGTGTCTTCAACATAGCAGTTGGGACAAAAGGGCAAGAAGGTCCTGAACTTTTATAGTTCTCTAGACCCTTTATAAGATAGCAATCTATTCATGAGGGAAGAGCCTTTATAACTCAATCACTTCCCCAAAGGTCTCCACCTCTTAATACTATCACAATGGTGATGAAGTTTCAACATATGAATTTGGCAGGACATTTAGATGACAGCAATAACCAAGTGGTATTTATTCCAGGTGTGCAAGGCAGGTTTAGCATTTAAAAGTCAATTAGTGTAATCTGTCACATCAAAAGATGTCTTGGTTCAAACTGCTATAACAGAATACTATAGACTAGGTGACTTCCAAATAATAAAAACTTATTTCTCACAGTTCTGGAGGCAGGGAAGTACAAGATCAAGAGACTGGCAGAGGTGATATTTGGTGAGGACCTGCTTTCTGGTTCATAGACGGTTATCTTCTTATTACATGCTCACATGATGGCAAGGGTGAGTGAGCTCTCCAGATTTTCTTTTATATGGGCACTAATCCTATTTATGAGAGTGCTACTTTCATGATCTAATCATTTACCAAAGGCCTCACCTCCTAATACTATCTAATGGGATTTAGGATTTCAACATATGAACTTTGGGAGGATACAAATATTCTGTCTATAGCAGTAGAATAAAGGGAAAACATACTGATTATATCAATAGACAATACTGAATACCCATTCATGAGAAAAAAAAAAAAACTTCTATAAAACTAGGTATAGAAGGGAACTTTTCTATCTTCATAAACATTTTAAAAAACCTACAGCCAACATCATGATTAGGATAAGAAACTAGATGCTCTTTCCTTAAGATTAAGAATAAGACAAACTTGTACCAGAATTCCTAGCTAATGCAATAAAATTAAGTAAATAAAAAGTATACATATTATGAAGGAAGAAATAAAGTGGTTTTTTTTTTTTACAGATAAGATGATTGTCTATGCAGAAAGTTCTAACAAATTAACAACAGAAACCTATAAATACAGTATTATATAATAAGTGATTATAGTAAATCTGGATAATATAAGGTTAATATAAAAAAGTCAATTAGTTTCTTATATACTAGTCACGAAGAATTGGAATTTGAAATTAAAACACAGTATCATGTTCATTAGCATCCCCCAAAGTGAAAGACATAGGTATAAATTTAATAAAAGATGTATAAGGTATATATGAGAAAAATTACAGACCTCTGATGAGGTGAAAGATATCAAAGAAATAAATAGGGAGATATTCTATGTTCATATGGAGAAAGACTCAATATTGTCAAGATACCATTTCATCCTATCTTTTTTAAAATTTCAGGTTAATGTGAGGGTACAAACAACGAAGTCATAATATTTAAATTTGTTAGGTAGATTCCCTCTTGTAGTTGTGTCACACACACAAAAGCTGTGCCGTACACCCCTACATTGTGCCCATTAAGTGGGATTACCCCAAATTCTGCCTTTTCCTCCCCCCCTTATTTTCCCTCCCCATAGCTTGAATTGAAATGAATTTTTCTCTTATGTGGGCATTAATAAGATCAACTACTGGCTTCATATTAGAATTGAGTACACTGGATATTTGCTTTACCATTCTTGTGATGTATTATTGAGAAGAATGTGTTTCAACTCTATCCAGGTTAACACAAAAGTAAAATCACCATCTTTTTCAGGGCTGAATAGTATTCCATGGCATATGTATACCACAGTTTGTTAACCTATTCCAGAGTTAATGGGCATTTAAGATGTTTCTCCATCTTGACAGTTGGTTATAAATTGAGCTGCGATAAAAATGTCTTTATGATGGAGGGATTTTATTCTTCTGTGTAGATGCGTACTAGTGAGATTGCAGTGAAATGGGAGTCTAATTTGAGTTCTTTGAGATTCTCCATACTTCTTTCCAAAGAGGCAGTATTAGTCTTTAGTCCCACCAACAGTGTAAAAGTGTTCCCCTCTCACCACATCTGTACCAGTATCTGCAGCTTTAGGACTTTGTGATGTGGACTAATCTTACTGGGTTAGCTGACATCTCAGGATGGTTTTGATTTGCATTTCTCTGATGACTAGGGACAATGCATAATGTTTCATAAATTTGTTAGCTATTTCTCTCTCTTCGTCCTTCGTCAAAGAAGGTTCTGTTTATGTTTTTTTTTCATTTTTATCCCTTTTTTTCCTGTGTTTTATTTTTTTTTCTTTTATTAGATCATAATTGTGTACATTAATTCTATCATAGGATACACTGTGTTGCTTCCATATGCAGTTTGGAAAACTCTCATCCAACTGGCTAACATAGCCATCATGTCTTTCTCATAATTGTTGTGCTAAGACATTTATATTCAAACTTTAGACAAATTCACATGTACCTTAATAGGATAAATTATATGTGTGATCCCCACAATATCATTCTCTTCACCCATCCTGGATTGTAGCTTTCTTAAGATAGCTAACAATTAGTTTCATAATAGTGTTGAGTACATTGGATACTTTTTCTTCCATTCTTGCTAAGGAGGACATTTTCCAGCTCCATCCATGTAAACATGAAGGAGGCAAAGTCTCCATCTTTCTTTGTGGCTGTATAGTATTCCATGGTGTACATTTACCACAATTTATTGATCCATTCATGGGTTGATGGGCATTTGGGCTTCTTCCATGACCTAGCGATTGTGAATTGGGCTGCAATGAACATTCTGGTACAGATATCTGTATTATAGCATGATTTATGGTCTTCTTGATATATACCTAACAGAGGAATTACAGGATCAAATGGTAGTTTAGATCTCTGAGTGTTCTCCATATGGTTTTCCAAAAAGGACGTATTAGTTTGCATTCCCACCAGCAGTGTAGTAGTGTTCCCTTTTCTCCACAACCCTGCCAACATCTGTGATTTTGGGATTTTCTGATATGGGCTAATCTAACTGGTGTTAGATGATATCTCAGAGTGGTTTTGATTTGCATTTCTCTGATGATTAAGGATGGTGAGCATTTTTTCATATGTCTGTAGGCCATGC
>CAUYQV010044889.1:0-14171 GCA_963574575.1 Galagoides demidoff | reverse complement strand
GGGGACGTGTTATACACCCTCACCTAACCCTGTGCACCCTGTGCACCCTGTTATACACCCTCCTAGTGTGCACAATAGGTGAGATCCCACCTCATGCCTTCCCGCCTACTGCCAATGGTCCTCCCCTCTTCCCTTCCCCTCCTGCTTCCCTCTTCCCTGAACTAGACTGTCTTAGTGTATAAATTGTTTATATATTGATTTCACATTAGTAGGGAGTACATTGGATTATTATTTTTCCATTCTTGTGATACTTTACTAAGAAGAATGCATTTTGGGTGGCACCTGTGGCTCAGTGAGTAGGGTGGCTGGTTAAAACCTGGCCCTGGCTGAACTGCAACAACAATAACAAAAAGAATGCATTTCAACTCCATCCAGGTAAATGTAAAAGCTGTAATGTTGCCATCTTTTTAATGGCTGAATAGTATTCCATGGTATACATATACCACAGTTTATTGTTCCATTCATGGGTTGATGAGCACTTAGGTTGCTTCCACGACTTGGCAATTGTGAACTGAGCTGCAATAAACGTTCTGGTGCAAATGACTTTGTGATAAAAAGACTTTTGTTCTTCTGGGTAGATGCCTAGTAATGGGGTTGCAGGGTCAAATGGAAGATCTACTTTTAGATCTTTGAGGATTCTCCATACTTCTCTCCAAAAGGGCTGTATTCATTTGCAATCCCACCAGCAGTGGGAGAGTCTTCCCTTCTCTCCACATCCACCAGTTTTTTTGTTTTTGTTTTTGTTTTTTTTTGAGACAGATTTTCAATTTGTCACCTTGGGTAGAATACCGTGGTATTATAGCTCATAGCAACCTCAAACTATTGAGCATGAGCAATCTTCTTGCCTCAGCCTTCCAAGTAGCTGGGACTACAAGGCACCCACCACAATGCCTGGCTAGTTTTTCCATTTTTAGAAGAGATGGGATCTCACTTTTGCTCAGACTGCTCTTCAACTCTTGAATTAAAGCAATCCACCCACCTCAGTCTCCCAGAGTGCTAGGATTACAGGCATGAAACAGAACACCTAGCCTTTTTTTTTTTTAATAATATATTGAGTTTTTGTGACATTAGGGAAATAGAACCAAAAGAACAAGTCAATAAAGAGAATTTTATTAACTGTGGCAGGCTGGTTGAAAGGACATATTTTGAGTCAAGGTTCTGGGTCAAAGTACTGACCCCAATTGTAGCATCATCTTGGGAGCTGCCTCATATGTCCACCCCCTTTGAGCATCCAGATCGCCAGTACAGAGTGGCTGAGGCTCCGGCAACCCTGGCAAACAGAAAGTAGGAGTCCAGCAGCTTGCAGAGCTGGCCTCATGGTCTGTTCCTGCTCTTGTTTATTTGACTTCTCTGACTCCCTCCTATCTCTAAATCTGAGCTTGTGTGGCACCAGGTAATTAGAGCATAAATTGTTCCACTCTAGATTGTCTGGGATCAGAAACACCTTGCTCTCTGTACCAGCCAGGTCTTCAGGCCAGGCTTTGTGAATGCCACAGGGGAGGAGAAGGTGTGTTCGTTTACCTGTGGGGAGATTAACACTCATTGTGCTTTCAGGGCTGGGGGGAGAAGATTCATTTCTCGGAAAGGAGCAAAGGAGCGTGATGGAGCAGAACTTTCTGGCTCACAGAGAGTGTCAGTGTAATTTTATGATGCTTTTCTGGATTGACTGATTCTTGGCAGTATGTCATAGAAGTTACCTGAGCTGGCTTGAAAGACAGGAGGGAATTGACTGTGTGTATGTTGACATTATTCATAGACCAGGTCCTGGATGTTGGAGGGTTTCAGGATGGGAGGGACCCTAGAACAAGAAGCCATCTCTCATCTCCGATTCTCTTGCCCATTCTCTTCTCTCTCCCTCCTCTACTGTACAGGTGCTTTCTCTGTTCCTCCTACCCATGTGGTACACTATGACCTTGCAAAGCTTCCAAGTTCACATGCAAAAGGCTTTCTGCCAACAGGAATCAACTTGCCCTCTGCTCCATTGAAGGAATCTAGGGAGAGGGCCTTATGTGTCTAACTTAGGTGGCCAGCTTGAGGTCTGCCAGCCATGGGTAGTACAAACAAGGCTGCACATGCCCATCTATAGGGAGGAGAGAGTCCTAGACACTGTACTGTCTTAGACTAGGTTCCCCAGACCAGACACAGACCCTGAATCGAGGATTTGACTTTTAGCGTATTTGGAAGGAAGTTGAGAAAACATCCAATGTCACCCTCTTCATTCCCTTTGATTGCCTACCAGGGCTTTCCATTTGCCAGATTCTCAAGTTAGACAGCAGTGAAACCCAGGGCACTGATAAAGGTGGGACAGAGTAACAAGCATTTGCCCACAAAGGGAAACAGAAGACATGATTCAGGCTTTTCTCAGGAAGATCTCGGTATTTGTATATCCTAATACAGAGCTGAAAACAATAAAGTATTCAATTTTTTTAATCATAGGTTATTGTGGCATTCGGTAGGCCCAATTTCACAATTATCATATGAGGTTGGACAGGAGGAGAACTTTGAAGATGACCATAGTGATATTCAGCAAGGAGGTAAGTAGCATTTTTTCGAGTATGAGTTCATGAATTTGATTGTCCAACCTTGTATATAAGATTTGGATAGTGTATTAACACTTGATACATATCATTCTTTCATACAGCCTGGGGTCAGAAGTGTCAACAAATTCGTGGACAAATTATAAGCATCTTTAGATTAATATAAATATAATCCAGCCTGGCCATAACAAACTTTTTTTTTATTGTTTCAGGTTCATTGAGGGTACAAAGAATTAGGTTACATTGATCGCATTTGTTAGGTAAAGTCCCTTTTATAATTGTGTCCTGACCCCAAGAGGTGTGCCTCCTTCCACGTCCCTCATCCCCTCCCTCTCTTCTTTGTTTCCCTGCCCCCCACCTTGAATTGATTTGTTTTTCTTTTATGAGGGTATGTATTAGATTATATACTGGCTTCATATTAGAATTGAATACATTGGATTCTTGCTTCTCCATTCTTGTGATACTTCACTAAGAAGAATGTGTTCTAACTCTATCCAGGTTAATACAAAAGATGTGAGGTCTCCAACTTTTTTAATGGCTGAATAGTATTCAATGATATACACATACCACACCTTGTTAATCCATGCCTGAGTTGGTGGGCATTGGCCATAACAAACTTAACCAGTTTAAGGGTCAAATGCAATGTTTATGTTACACCCCATGTGAGTAATTATGTCCTAAGCAGAACAAAAGTTGATTTTAGAACAGTGACCTTGGGGCCTATAAACCCAGTGCTCTGGGAGGCAGAGGTAGGGAGGATTGCTTGAGGTCAGGAGTTTGAGACCAGCCTGGGAATTTACTGAGACTCTGCCATAGTTACAAAAACAAAAAGTTTGCTGGATGTGGTGGTGCAGATACTTGGAAGGCTGAGGTAGGAGCTTCACTCAAGCCCAAGAGTGTGACATTACAGTGCGCTATGATGGCGCTCCTGCACTCCAGCCTGGGGGAGAGATTCAGGTGGTGGTAGGAGCTCCTAATAGTGTCTCAGTGTGCCATTAGCAGAAATGTATAGGAAATGCCATGGGCAGAAGAGGACTCTGTCCCAGGGATTCACCAGAGGCACTTGCCCTTTTGGAGTTGAAATTGAACTCAGGTCTAAATAGAGCTGGGTGCTAGAAAAAGCAGGAGAAGAAAAAGGAGGAGAAATTGGAGCAGAGGAATCTCTTTGGACTATTTGCAAAGTGTGGTTGCTCTGAACCTTCCCAACAGAAAATTTGGTTTTGGAAGGGGGAGAAGGATGTCAGGCATTAGTGCTACATTAATCAAACACAAGGATTCTCTTGTTAGTTTGAGGTTGATGCAGCAGAGAAACTTCCTGCTTCATTGATACTGGGCTTGGCTAGATTTGTTTTTTCTCAGGCTTCTCCCCCAGGCTGCTATTTATCTGATGGCGTTTCCTCTCCCACTCTGCTTAGATTTATTATATTGTTGGGTTTTGAGGAGGACCCATTGTTGTCCCTGTATTTACCAACAATGCTCATTTTCTCTATCTTGGCTCCATTTTAACAAAGGGTTATTTTTTCCCCTCACTACTCTACAGGACAAAATGTTACATTTCTTCAAACAGTACAAACAGATTCAAAGGCTAAGTAGCCATTTTTATCCTCTATACTACCTGAGAAAAATTAAAATGTATTTTACACCTAAGGTGACATCTTATACTTTCCAGAAATGACCACAATAATATTTGTCTTCCCTCTTTTTTGTCTGGAGACAGAGCCTCAAGCTGTAGCCCTGGGTAGAGTGCCCTGACATCACAGTTCACAGCAACCTCCAACTCCTGGGCTTAAGAGATTCTCCTGCCTCAGTCTCCCAAGTGGCTGGGATTACAGGCACCCACCACAATGCCCAGCTATTTTGATTGCAGCCGTCATTGTTGTTTGGCGGCCCGGGCTGGATTCGAACCCTCCAGCTCACGTGTATGTGGCTGGTGTCTTAGCCACTTGAGCCATAGGCGCCGAGCCTACCTTCTCTCGCTTCTTATGATGTATCTGTCATTCCTCCCACTGATAGGTGCAGCCTGTGTTTCCTCTTCTTGAACTTGGGTGGGCTTGTGGCTGTGGTGGAAATGACACTATGTGATTCCCCAGGGTAGATATGAAAGAATAGGGCTTCCTCCGGCTCCTGGGGGGATACCTGATACAGGATGAGCGGTGCCCACTGGGCCACTGGGAGGACCTCCCTAGCCTTCTGCGTTGCTGCCCCTGGGTTGTTGGTGTGGCAGGAAGCAGGGAGGTGAGGGCTGGAGAACCAAGTGCAGCAGAGGGGGCCAGTGGCGGAAGCCCGAGGGAGACCACTGCACAGCCTGCTCTGCTGCCCGTGCCAACCCCACAACCACCCTTGGGCCTAGAGAGCCTCCTCTTACCGCAGTACTCCTGGAGAGCATTTCACAGGCCTAAGGGTGGTACAGGGTTCTCCCATTTAGGGATGAACGGGAACCCCCCCATTTCCTAGGCCTGGACAATTTCATGTAAGTTTCCTAGGCCTGGGCAATTTCTTGAAGGGAAGGGCTCATTCACTGTGCCCCTAGCGGAAGATGCCCCATTCATTTGTTACCAAGTCCTGGACAAATGTAACTACAAAGGACACGTGCAACTATATATACCCCTGGACAAGGGACCCAGGCAAAGGTTTTCCGACTTGAGACTTTCCTTCTGCTAGGAACTCTGGTATTCCTGCCTTACCACTGATGGGTGGATAATGGATTCTTTCTCTGAATCCCCAAGATCGAAGGCCTACTGAAGAAAAAACTTCATGTAACATAGTCACTCTTAGAACCCAGACAATTTGCTGTGAGGAAACTCCAGCAGAGACATGACATGCAGAAGCTACCCAGCCAACAGCCAGCATGCATTTCCAGCCATGCAAATAAGCGAACCTTTAGATGAGCTTAATATGAACCTGCAAAGTCACTCCTTGCTGTCTGACTCTTCCCAGATGATGTCCAGGCGTTGAGAAGCAGAGATGAACTGTCCCTGCTGTGCCCTTTCTGAATTCCTGAACCATGGGATATATCATCATTATAAAATGCTGGTGGTTTTATGTTCCTTAGGTTGGAGTAGTTTGTACTCCAGTTGAGAGAGAATATCCAGAAAAAAACAAAGTCTTTAAAAAAAAAAAAAAGGCTTCTGACAGAAGCTCCAAGGACACACCTATAGAGTTTTCTCTGTAGTGACTCAGCTCTTAAGAATTTGTAGAAACTTAACTACTTGGGACCTTGAAGTTCATCTTGCTTCATCTTCTGCAAGAGCCCCCGCTTCCGTAAAAGCCCATGCCACCTTCTCCATCTCAGTTCAGACTGACGAATGAGAGGGATCCCTGTGGACGAGGAATCCTTGGCTAGAGGTAAAAGGGAAAAGACAGAGCCAGTCCAGGAGCTCAGCCATTTTTGGACTTTAGTCGGCTGAGAGTCTGCTGAGGCTCTGAGGCCTGAAATAAAGCTGTTCCCTTTTTATTTTTATTTTTTATTAAATCACAGCTATGTACATGAATGTAATATGGGGTACAATGTGCTGGTTTTATATACAATTTGGAATATTTTCATCAAACTGTCTGACATAGCCTTCACAGCACTTTCTTAGTTATTGTGTTCCTCTTTTATACATAGATATCCGGGAGTTTCTTTCTCTCCATCAGGACTCATTCCATTCCTATAGTGACAGTACTACAGGGGTGGCAAGCATTCTTACCAGCAAACACACTAATCATAACAAGATGTGGTTATGGTTCCTTAGATTGTTTCTATTTCTTTCCTTTTTAATGAGAAAGATGGAGGTCTCACTATAGTTCCCAGGCTAAGTTCAAAGTCCTGGACTCACTCAATCCTCCTACTGTACCCTCCCAAATCGGTGAAGCTATGGACCTACCCAGCTCCCAGCTTGTTTCTGAAGAGTAACAAATATTGGCCAGAAGAGGTGGCTCAGACCTATAATCCTAGCATTCTGGGAGGCCAAGGCTGGTAGACTGATTGAGCTCAGGAGTTCCTGAGCAACCTGAGCAAGAGCAAGACCCTGTCTGTACCAAAAATGGAAAAATTAAATGGGCATTGTGGTCGGTGCCTGTAGTCCCAGCTACTTGGGAAGCTGAGGCAATAGGATTGCGTAAGCCCAGACATTTGAGATTGCTGTGAGTTATGATGCCATGGCACGCTAGCCTGGGGCAACAGAAACTCAGATTTAAAAAAAAAAAAAAAGGAGAGAATAACAAATGTCTCAATCCCATTAATCTAACCCAGAACTGACCTTTCCTTTTTTCTTCCAACACAGTTCATCTTTTCCAAGCAATTAATGAGGCCAGAGTTCAATGCTCTAGAGATTTCATAAACCTTCTTAGAACTTGGAAACAAATCCCATTTAAAAGGATAGACTTAGTCGTCTTAAAATTTGTTCTTATAAAATGTGGTGAGACAACAAAGCGGGGGGAGGGGCGTGTGGAACCAGACGACAAAACTTGAGAGTGAGGTTGCAAATAATGCCCAATCAGTACAGAACTAATCCTTATTTTCACTTTTCTGGGGTTTCTCCATCCTTAGAATGTTAATAATTACAGATACGTTGGAATGGAGCCTTTTCATGAGATAATTTTTTTATTTATTTTGCTAGTGCAAATCCTTATTCAACTCTTCACCCATTTTTCAAATATACCTGTGGGCTCAGATTTCAGGGAGTCATCGTTTCCTGCAAATGTTTTGTGAGTTACATGGAGGAAACTATTCATTTTTTCACCCACCAAATATTTGTGTTGGTTCTGTGGACAAGAGGAACAATGAAGAGGAATGAGCTGGGAATTCCAGGTGAGGTGGGGGGGAGGCAATTGATTTAATCAACCTATCAAACCTGCCTGTGATTTAATGAAGTGCTCCAACACCAAGGAATTTGCTCATTCTTCTGTGTAGTCATTTAACCCTCCCAAGTGTTCTTTGAAATTCTTTTAAAGAAAACGAAGTAGTTAATTAGCTATTTAACAATACCTAACAAATATTTTTGCGTGACTTATTCTCTTTAAAGGCAGCGAGTTATTACTTTGCATGTCATTGTTTTTTTGGTGGGAAATTCCAGAAGGTGAGGCTAGCTGGTGTGGTGGCAGCTACACTCTGAATGCACTTTCCACACTTTATTAATGCTTGACTTCACTTAAAAACACAACCTGTAGAAAGAGAAGACTGAGAAAGCACGCGTGATTGAGATTTTCTAAACCACACCACACTGTTGCACCGTTGACACTGCTCACATCTTCTCCACCAGCCTCACATCGGCAATTATGATCTTCAAATATGCTGAATGCTTATTTTTTTTTATTTGAGACAGGGTCTCACTCTGCTGCTCAAGCTAGAGTGCCATGGTGTCAGCCTAGCTCACAGCAATCTCAGACTCCTGGGTTCAAGCTATCCTCCTGCCTCAGCCTTCCCCAGTAGCCAAGACTAAAGGCACCCACTACAACACCCAGCTAATTTTTCTACTTTTCGTAGGGAT
Source organism: Galagoides demidoff (assembly GCA_963574575.1). Lineage (NCBI taxonomy): Eukaryota > Metazoa > Chordata > Mammalia > Primates > Galagidae > Galagoides > Galagoides demidoff. The sequence continues at coordinate 6,163 of CAUYQV010044889.1, read as the reverse complement.
AGGGTCTTGCTCTTATTCGGGCTGGTCTTGAACTGTTGATTTCAGGGATCCTCCCACCTTGGCCTCCCAGAGGACTAGAATTACAGGCGGGGCCCACCTCACCTGGTGCTGGCTGAGTAGGATTTTACTACCCTGATCTCCCTGAGTTGCTGCTGCTGTTAATCAATGAGGAAATAGTAATGGCCTTTTCGTGAAGATGAAGGACTTAAATAATCATCCTTATGACACCCTTATATCCTTAAAAATGCTTCAATTTTTGTCTCATTGCCTTTATTCCAAGTAGAAATGTTAAATTGTTTAGTCCTTGTAACAATTGTTGGGGGCAGATATTATTATTACATCCCCATTATACAGACAATGAAACTGAGGCACAGGGTGGCGCCTGTGGCTCAAAGGAGTAGGGTGCCAGCCCCATATACTGGAGGTGGTGGTGGGTTCAAACCTGGTCCCAACCAAAAACTGCAAAAAAAAAAAAAAAAGAAAAGAAAAAAATTATGGTGGGACCCAATGGATTATGCCTGTAAATCTCAGGATTCTGGGAGGCTGAGATGGGTAGATTGCTTGAGCTCAGGAGTAGACCAGCCTGGTCTTTCTATATATCTATGAAATATAGAAAAATAGTCAGGCATTGTGGTAGGCACCTATAGTCCCAGCTACTTGGGAGGGTGGGCCAAGAGGATTGCTCAAGCCTAAGAGTTGGAAGTTGATGTGAGCTATGATGCCACAACACTCTACTCAGGGTGACAGAATATGACTCTGTCTCAAAAAAAAAAAAAATTAGCCTAAACAAAAATTCCAGGACACCACATTGACAGTGTATTTGGTCCTTATTCTAAGCTCACCCACCCACTAATCAATAGTTAGGTCGAAGCAAGGATTCTAGTCTTTTGTACTTAATTTGACCCGGAGAGCAGTCAGAAGTATTGCTGTGGTGAGCCTATTCTTGGAAAGGACTTGTTTATGACTAGCATCCAGATCCTGCTGGATCTGATTTGTACAATATTTTCCAGTGAAACAGTCAGTTTTCAGAAGCTGCCAAGGCTTCAGAAACAAAACCTGGGATAATGCTCATACCAGAAATATGTACTGGTGGATATTTTTCTCATGAACATCTGCAACAAACAGGGAGGACTTAATTGGTCGCTTACGTAGATTCTCTCATTCCATCATATCTCTATTTATAACTGTACATAATTCCACCTTTGCTGGTTACGCATTTATTGCTAACAGGGTAAATCTGGTTATTTGTATTTTTGACTTTGGTTAGCTTTGACATTACTTCACATATGCTGGGTAGGCAGGAAGCATGGGGCACAGTGTATCTTATTCCATTTAGAGACAGAGCCAATTTTTTTGTGCCTTTAATGTAGGCTTGGCTGTATAACTTGCTTTGTTTGGTGGGACATTAGCAAATAGGATGCCAACAGAGGCTGGAGAAACACTTGTACATTGAGGCTTGCCTCCTGTTGCTGGAGGCTCTCCTGCCACCGTAAGAGAAAGCCTAGGTTAGCTGCTGAATGATGAATGACACGTAGCCAAGTCATCCTGTCGCCCCAGCTGATATCGAACCAAGCGCCAAACATGTAAGTGAGCCACCTCTCCCAATCTCCATGTCCCTGCTCCAGATCAAACAGCCCACCAACTACCTGATAGCTGAGTGAGGGCAGCCGAGACCATCCAGCCCCAGCTGGGCAGACCTGGACCAGAAAAACTGCCCAGTTGACCAGCAGAATTGTGAACAAATTAAATGGTTGCGATTCAGGAGGTAGTTTATGACACAGGAGGAGCTAAGTGAAACCCATCCTTACCTGCCCACGGGGCTATTTGGGAACTTGCTTTTACTGCACTGATTTTCCCTTCTCCCTCCCTTTTCCTGCTCAGCCACGGATGATTTGTTCAGGGATGGTGGTGACCCAAGCTTGGCCAATTAGATCCCAATCCTGGGATATTTTAGACCATTCCGAAGAAAAAGTTCTCTCCTGTCAATAGTAGAATTTGTAAGATGTAAAACTGGGAAGTTGTTCATAGCCATGTGTCCTGCCAAGTGAATGGTGGTAGCCTCCACGAATGAAAATGAAGAGAGAAGAAACCAGGAATGAGAGACGGAGAGAAGATGCCCTGGCGGCGTTTAAATCCTTAAACCTCATCCGTGATAATTCTGTAGTTGGAGGAGTCAACTCTTCCTCGGGTTCCCTTAGCTGCGATGTCTAATATGGCTTCTTCTTACACATTTGGCAGCTCAGGATTCCTCCGCATGGCCTTTACCTCCACATAACAGCTCATCATCCAGGGCCTGTGAACAGGTTTTCTCTTTCCAGTTGAGCTACACAGTAGATCTGGCCTCCCCAAACATGTTCTCAGAGATTAAATCTAGGAGCCACATGGCATCACATCCACTGCATTCTACTGGCCAAGCCAGGCACAAGGTCATTCCAGTTCCAAGAGAGGGAATTAGGTTACTTCTCAATGTGAAGAGTAGCAAGGAAATTGCAGCCATTTTAACCCCCCACAGTAAGACAATTGATTTTTTTTTTTTGAGACAGAATCTTACTTTATTGCTGTGGGTAGAGTGTCGTGGTGTCATAGCTCACCGCAACCTCAAACTCTTGGATTCAAGCAATTCCCTTGCCTCAGCCTCCTGAGTAGCTGGGACTACAGGTGTCCTCCACAACACCTGGTCATTTTTAGAGACAGGGTATCGCTGTAGCTCAGGCTGGTCTTGAACTCATGAGCCCAGTAGATCCTCCTGCCTCAGCCTCCCAAAGTGCTGGGATTACAGGTGTGAGCCCCTGTGCCTAGTCTAAGTTTTCTGATTTTAACAGGTGTTATTTATATTTCACCTTGAAGGTGTGTGATGTTTTGGGATTCAAAGTATAAGAAAATTTAAACTTTACAAAAAAGCTAATGACCAATAAAAAGAATTTCTTCTATAGCCTATGGATTTGTCAATCCATAGATGATGGATTTTTCAAAACAGGCCCCTGCTTGAAAAGGTCGTTCAGATTTACATTTCTTTCTTTCTTTCTTTCTTTCTTTTTTTTAAGAGACAGAGTCTTACTTCATCACCCGCAGTAGAGTGCTGTGGCATCATAGCTCACAGCAACTTCCAACTCCTGAGCTTAGGCGATTCTCCTGCCTCAGCCTCCCGAGTATGCACCCGCCACAATGCCCAGCTATTTTTGTTGTTGTTGTTGCAGTTTGGCTGGGGCCAGTTTTGAACCTGCCACCCTCGGTATATGGAGCTGGTGCCCTACCCACTGAGCCACAGGTGCCGCCCCAGATTTTCTCTTAAATATAAATTACTCCCAAATGTGAATTGTTGGCTCGGCGCCTGTGGCTCAATTGGCTAAGGCGCCAGTCACATATACCTAAGGTGGTGGGTTCGAATCCCCAGCCCGGGCCAGCCAAACAACAATGATGGCTGCAACCAAAAAATGGCCAGGCATTGTGGCGGGCACCTGTGGTCCCAGCTACTTGGGAGGCAGAGGCAGGAGACTTGCTTGAGCGCAGGAGTTGGAGGTTGCTGTGAGCTGTGATGCCACGGCACTCTATCCAGGGGGATAGCTTGAGGCTCTGTCTCAAAAACAAAACAAAACAAAACAAAACAAAAAAAAATGAAATGTGAATTGTTTGTGTAGATAAATGCTTTATATTGGTCTCTCTCACTAGACCAGATTTGAGAAAGCAAGGACCATTCCCACAAGCTCAGGCTCTGTCCTCTGACCACGTAGCGTAATACCTGCATATGATGAATGCTCCTTAAATATTGGACTAAATGTATGCAGGTCTTCTCAAGCAAGAGCAATTTTGCCCCTAGGGAACAACTGGCGAGGCTCAGAGGCATTTTTGGTTGTCCCAAGTGGAGAGGGTGCTACTGACATGTCAAGGGTAGAGACTGGGATGCTGTTAAACATCCTATAATGCGCAGGACAGCCCTCCACAGCAAGGAATGACCTGGACCCAAATGTCAATAGGGCTGAGCTGGAGAAACCCTGAATGAATGAGTGAATGAATGAACCAATCGGATGTGAAACAGACTGTGTTGTCACAGCCTAGCCCCTGTGAGTCCACTGAGTCATAACTTTCCACAGCTGTTCAGCTTTATTCCAGTTGGTTACCCTTGGTTTCCAGCAGACATGGTCAGTTCTTCAGTGGGAGAAGAACCAGGACTGGATGCCCATGACTAGCCCTTACTGGCCACCTGCTTCAGGGTCCTTGCTGTCCACTCCCTGTACCAGCCTCAGACTGTCACCTTGAACTTGATGTGCAGACGACATGGTGTACTGGGCATCTTACATTTGCCCATTCAGATCCAATCTCAACTTTTCTCCATTCTGTCCTCTGTCCTGGATAGCTGACCTTTGTGGATGGCTTCAATGGACCTCTTCTGTCCCACTTCCCTTTGGGTTCAGCTGATGAGCAAGCCAACATGAGGAGAGTAAGGCTCAAGAGTTTTCCTGTATTCTTCCCTCAGACTGCTGTAGGTTGGCCATGTGTTTTCTTTTTGAGAGAGAGTCTCACTTTGTCACCCTGGATAAAGGCTGTGGCGTCACAGCTCACAGCAACCTCAAACTCTAGAGCTCAATCGATTTTCTTGCCTCAGCCTCCCAAGTAGCTGGGACTATAGGTGCTGGCCATGACACCCGGATGCTTTTTTAGAGATGGGGTCTTGCTCTTAGCTCAGGCTGGTCTCAAACACCTGAGCTCAGGTAATCCACCTGTTTCGGCCTCCCAGAGTGTAGGGATTACAGGCAAGAGCCGCTATGCCCGGCCTGGCCGTGTCTTTCCAGGGTTTCTAGCAGGAGGCTGCTGTCTCTCTAACTGTAACCGCAGGCCTAGGGAGGTGTGACACGTGACTTTCCACTTTTGCTCACTCCCTTGCACAGCACCATCCACTTTGGTTTCCCTTAATCTGCCTTCACCTTTGGAAATAGTCTGTGAAGTCCTCCTCCATTACCCCATGGGCCCATGACAGCCGTTTCTTGCTGGGAAATACCCTGGGAATCATGAGACTGCCATGTGCTTTACTTGGAGGAAGACCTGCTCTCTGGAAAGACCCACTGCCTGTCGCACCCACTGTACTTGATTGTCCTGATACCAACAATAGCCCTAGACAAACTGCATCACCATGTCCCTTTGGGTGTTGTTGCTACTCCACCTGGAGGTGGGTCACGCAGTCTATCCCCCTTCCTCCCACACCACCCTGCATCTCCCCACTCCACACCCCAGGGTTAAACACCACTAGGTTTTTCCGTCGCCCCGAGTGCTTCATGCTGCTGAGGGGGCCGGCCCCAAGAATCATTCCCTGCTAAGCTGTCACACGATGGACTTAAGTGACCCATCCCTTCCTGAGCCTCTGCCCAGCTCTGAACTCTGAGCATCTGCCTGCTGGCACAAGATCCGCTGCAGCTCTGCCAAGATCTGGCTACCTGCTCCCTCAGCCTCGCCCTGCAGGGCGTATATGACGTCATATTATTATCATCCCTTCCCAGTGTGCTGCTCAGACGGATCCCCGACACTGCTAGATGCCTTCTTGGGGCATTTTTTGTTTTAGAGATGGAGTCTTGCTCTGTAGCCCAGTCTGGAGGAGTGCAGTGGCAAGATCATAGCTCACTGCAGCCTTGAACTCCTGGCCTCAAGTGATTGTCCCACCTCAGCCTCCTGAAGTGCCAGGCATCCAGTGTGCTCGCCCCTTGCACAGCACCATCCATTTTGTGCTTGCCCCGGGGGCGAGCAAAGTGCCAGTGTGAGCCGCCACACCTGACCCTTCTTTGGTGTCTTCATAAAGTGTTCAGAGCAACTAAACGGGAAAAAAGCTAAAAAGAGAACTAATTTCAGTATCTATGTCTCAAATCTTGCTTTAAAGGTGTTCCAGTTACAAAGGCTGCATTAAAAAGGACCCCAAGGGCAGCGCCTGTGGCTCAGTGAGTAGGGCACTGGCCCCATCTACCGAGGGTGGCAGGTTCGAACCTGGGCCTGGCCAAAACTGCAACAACAACAAAAAAAGCCAGGCATTGTGGTGGGTGCCTATAGTCCCAGCTACTTGGGAGGCTGAGGCAAGAGAATTTCCTAAGCCCAAGAGCTGAAGGTTGCTATGAGCTGTGATGTCACAGCAGTCTATGGAGGGTGATAAAATGGGACTCTGTCTCTAAAATAAATAAAT
>CAUYQV010044880.1:0-11363 GCA_963574575.1 Galagoides demidoff | reverse complement strand
GGTCCCAGCTACTTGGGAGGCGGAGGCAGGAGACTCGCTTGAGCCCAGGAGTTGGAGGTTGCTATGAGCTGTGATGCCATGGCACTCTACCCAGGGGGATAGCTTGAGGCTCCGTCTCAAAAAAAAAAAAAAAAAAAATTTATAGCTTCAGAAGCTGTTTTATGGCTTGGCACCTGTGGCTCAAGTGGCTAAGGCGCCAGCCACATACACCTAAGGTGGCAAGTTCAAATCCAGCCTGGGCCTGCCAAACAACAATGACAGCTGCAACCAAAAAAAAAAAAAAAAAAGAATAGCCGGGTGTTGTGGCGGGCGCCTGTGGTCCCAGCTACTTGGGAGGCTGAGGCAGGAGACTTGCTTGAGCCCAGGAGTTGGAGGTTGCTGTGAGCTGTGATGCCATGGCACTTTACCCAGGGAGATAGCTTGAGGCTCTGTCTCAAAAAAAAAAAAAAAAAAAAAGAAGTTGTTTTATGACTAGTCTAAATAAAAGAAAAGAAAGACTGTTTACAACTACCCTATTACATTTTTATCATTATCCCCACTTTACAGAGGAGGAAACCGAGATTTAAAGGACTTAAACCACTTGCCTAAGATCACACACTGACCTTGCCTAACATTAGTGGTTTTATTAGGATTTAAACTCAAGTCCAGTGTACTCCAAAATCCAATCGCTCCTTCCATTACACTATGATGTCTCTCCAAGAAAAATGTAAAGTGGTTTTTAAAAAATGATTTGTTTTAGGCTCGGCGCCTGTGGCTCAATTGGCTAAGGTGCCAGCCACGTACACCTAAGGTGGCGGGTTCGAATCCCTAGCCCGGGCCGGCCAAACAACAATGATGGCTGCAACCAAAAAATGGCCAGGCGTTGTGGCGGGCACCTGTGGTCCCAGCTACTTGGGAGGCAGAGGCAGGAGACTCTCTTAAGCCCAGGAGTTGGAGGTTGCTATGAGCTGTGATGCCATTGCACTCTACCCAGGGGGATAGCTTGAGGCTCCGTCTCAAAAAAAAAAAAAAAAAAGCCTCTCTAGAGCAGGCAGACCTGATTAAGTTCAGGCTGCTCACCAGTCCCGCCCCCTCCCAGATGGCCTCGTCTCTACCGCCGAGCACCCCTGGTGTTCCCTAGCCCTGTCCCTACAGGTGCAATTTCCGCCCCTCCAGAGTAGTTCCGTCCACGTCCACGCTATCTCTCCTGGTCCCTCCTATGTTGGACTTCCTCTGTCCAAAGGGCTCCTGAGAGTCACAGGGCCTGAAGGCCGATCCTCTCCGTGGTAACCTTCCAGCGCGTCCCTCCTAGGCTGACAGACCGGAAATGGGCCCTGTGTGGAGCTGAGAGCTTGAGCAAGGGTCCTGATGACAGGATGCCTAGGCCCTCGCTCAGGTCTTTACATCTAGAATCTCCCGGCTCCCTGGCATCCACCAAGCGAGCGCGAGCTGCCCCGAGGGTCAGGGCGGGGGGCGGGGACAGATCTCTCACCTCCTATCCCTGCTATTTCCGGCTTCATCTGTCTCGCTGCATTCACATGTAGGGCCCATGGCGATGAACGGCCTGTAATGCTCCATCTGGAGCCCCCTCCACCTTTGTGCCCACGGAAAAGACATTGTTCTTTGGCCCTGCTTCTACTGCTTTATGGAAGAGGCCGTAAGTTCAGGACCTCAAGATGCTCCACAAGGCTGTTTCTACCTTGAGCTTCCCCAGGGCCCGCCTCCACCCCATCCCTCCGCCCTGGGGGCGTCTCCCCCCACAGATGTTTCTTATCACAGCATCATTCAACATCTGTGGCCTGGAGTTCCCACAGAAGCGGGAGCGGAAGAGGGCAGGGAAAAACACATAATCGCGTTCCCCAAATGCTTTCTCTTGGAAGGAACTGTGAAACAGAGGAAAGATGGGGAAACTGAGGTCCAGAAATGATGCTGCTCAGGCACCGAAGCGCGGTAGCAGTAGAGCCATACTGAGACACAGCCGACTCACTCCAGTGCAGCCACAACCTGCCCACCTTGGAAAAGGTTTGCCAAGACTCAAGGCATAGTGCCGGGCGCGGTGGCTCACCCCTGTAATCCCAGCACTCTGGGAGGCTGAGGCGGACGGATTGCTCTGAGCTCACAGACCAGCCTGAGCAAGAGTGAGACCCTGTCTCTAAAACGCCTCTAGCCGGGGCCTTGTGGCGGGTGCCTGTAGTTCCAGCTACTGCGAGGCTGAGCCAAGAGAACCACTTGAGCCCAAGAGTTGAAGGTTGCGGCTTGGCGCCTGTGGCTCAAGTGGCTAAGGCGCCAGCCACATACACCTAAGGTGGTGGGTTCGAATCCAGCCCGGCCCGCCAAAACAACAATGATAGCTGCAACCAAAAAATAGCCAGGCGTTGTGGCGGGCACCTATGGTACCAGCGACTTGGGAGGCTGAGGCAGGAGACTCGCTTGAGCCCAGGAGTTGGAGGTTGCTGTGAGCTGTGATGCCACAGCTCTCTACCCAGGGGGACAGCTTGCGGCTCTGTCTAAAAAAAAAAATAGTTGAAGGTTGCTGTGAGCTGTGACGCCGGTGCTCCACGGAAGGTGACAAAGTGAGACTCTGTCTCAAAAAAAAAAAAAAAAAGACTCAAGGCATGTTGTCCCCCAGGAGAAGTTGTCCCCTGTCCTCTTTCATAGGGCAACTCTACCAGCATAAGGTCTTGGGTTTCTCAAATCTGAAATTATTTATACCTTGGTTGGAGGAAAGAAGAGGAGCAGCTCGCAGGGGTGACCGCCAGAGGGCGCCAGACCCCGCAGGGCAGTCCCGGGAGCTTGTGGACGGAGGTGTCTCCTGGAACCTGGGAAGACTCTCAGGTTGCCAGGTGTCTAGAATGGAGGTGATGTGCATCCTGCCTACTCTAGGGTCCCTTTGACATCTTCTCCTGAATCCCTGTCCTTCTAGACTCTTTTCTCCCTCAGGCCCCCTCCCTTCGAAAAGTGGCCAGAATGGGCTATAGAAACTCCATGCATGGCTGGGGGCTGATCATACCTCATGGGTCCAGAGCCAGAAGACCTGGGTAGCTCCAGTCCTCAGCCCCCTTTACCAGCCTTTACCCATCAGTGTACCATAACTATGCTCAGAATCCCAGGCCCACTTACTGAACTCATGCTCTGCTTCGGTTAACCCCATCACTCCTCTTCTTACCTTTGGTTGCTTCCCATTTCCTTTAGAATAAAATCCAAGCTCCTTACTGTGGCCTGTGAGGCCCTGCTTGGTGGTTCAGCCCACCTCTTCCCCTAATCCAGCTCCTCCTTTGCTCATTACATTCTGGCCAAGATGGCTTCTCTTCTGTTTCTTTGGATACTCACCGTGTTTTCCTGCTTCTGGGTCTTTGCACAGGCCTTTCTATCTGAAACTGGACTATAAGCCCTGTGTCTAATTTTGTTTAGCTCCATTTGCATTTAGCATAACACACAATAAATGTCACCTGTAGTAAATCTTAATAAATAAGTTTTGAATAAATGTGCCTGGGGCTTTGTTATTAACTGATAAAGTCTCTCTCCTTTTTTAGTTTTTCAATGTATTTCATGGTTTTTTTTGTTTGTTTGTTTGTTTTGAGGCAGAGCCTCAAGCTGTCACCCTGGGTAGAGTGCTGTGGCTCACAGCAACCTCCAACTCCTGGGCTCAAGTGAGTCTCCTGCCTCAGCCTCCCAAGTAGCTGGGACCACAGGGGCCCGCCACAACCCCCGGCAATTTTTTTGGTTGCAGCCATCATTGTTGTTTGGCAGGCCCGGGCTGGATTTGAACCCATCACCTTAGGTGTATGTGGCTGGCACCTTAGCCGCTTGAGCCACAGGTGCCAAGCCTTTTTTTTTTTTTTTGGCAACCTACCAGTCCTAGAAAATGTGGCCGGCACCCTAACCACTGAGCTACTGGCGACTAGCCTTTTTTTTTTTTCTTTTGCAATGGAGTCTCACTCTGTTGCTCTGGGTAGAGTGTCATGGTGTCATCACAGTTCACAGCAACCTCAAACTCTTGGGCTCAAGCAATTCTCTTGTCTTAGCCTTCCAAGTAACTTGGACTATAGGCCTTGCACATGCCCAGCTAGTTTTTCTATTTTTAGTAGAGAGGAGGTCTTGCTCTTGCTAAGGCTGGTCTCAAACTCCTGAGCTCAAGCAAGCCATCTTCTTTGACTTCCTAGAGTGCTAGGATTACAGGTGTGAGCCACCATGGGTCCAGCTGATTCAGTCTTTAACACAGTCAGGTAAGGTAAGAAATGTGTAGTAGGGGTTCGGTGCCTGTGGCTCAAGCGGCTAAGGTGCCAGCCACATACACCTGAGCTGGCAGGTTCAAATCCAGCCCAGGCCACCAAACAACAATGATGGCTGCAACCAAAAAATAGCTGGGCGTTGTGGTGGGTACCTGTAGTCCTAGCTACTTGGGAGGGAGAGGCAGGAGACTCACTTAAGCCCAGGAGTTGGAGGTTGCTGTGAGCTGTGATGCCACAGCACTCTACCCAGGGTGACACCTTGATGTTCTGTCTCAAAAAAAAAAAAAAAGAAAGAAATGTGGAGTAGGAACTATCATTAGCTCCCTTTCATAGAAAAGAAAACAAGAGCTCAGAGAACAGGCTACTTTTTGAAAGTCACACAGCTAAGATTGAAGCTCCAGAGGGGGGACTTTTTCACCTCTCACTGTGCGAAGGCCTACACATGGGGGGCGGGATTGATGGCACCCCCAGGCCAGCTCCTAGGCTGGGTACTTGAAGCAGGCTATTCTGGCGTAGGGGGCTTTGGGCCTGGGTTGAATGGTCAGGAAGACCTGAGTCTGCAGAGCCCAGAAGAGAGCTCTGAATAAGTGCAAGGGGCAGGGCAGATCCCACTCCTGGGACTAACCAGGCGCTGTCAGCTTAGGGTCTCCACTGGCAGGACCCCCTTGGGTGTGGAAATTGACTTGGCAGTCGCTCTGCAGTCCCTCCCCCCAAGCTGTGGGCCCAGGCTCCCCCAGGGACGCGGGCTGGGCGATCCACGCCTGGCCCAAGCAAGATGTTCCCACGCGGGGGAGGCCCTGGGAAAGACGGTGGGGCGGGCCAAAAGGCCGGCGCCCGCCCTCAGGTCCCTCCGCAGCCACTTCTCAGTTATTCCCTTGGCAGACTGGGTCGCGCTCCTTCCACCGCTGCGAGGTGAGTGGGTGGGTGGGCGAACCCCGCTGCCCCAGCTTGGTCTTGATGCAGCTTAGTCTCCCACCTTTGTGGCAGGGTCGGGCCCCTGTGGCTCCTTCAGTAGAGGGTTAGGGAGCTTCTGGCAGGGCAAAGTTGAGGACTTCTGGGGAGATATTCTCTGTCCGCATATGGGGAGCCTTCCCTTTCCCTCTAAATAAGTATTCCCTCCCTCTCCTGACACTGCAGCCTCTCTCTCACACTTATCTCTGATGGGGAGCCCCTCTTTCCCAGACGTGTGGGACGCCCCCTCCACTTATCATATATGCTGTGCCTCCTCCATCCTTGTAGTTATTGGGTGCCCTTCTTTGTCCCTAGATGCAGGGCCTTGTTCTCTCTCCAAAATTGGGGTGCTTGCTTCTCTCCCCAGATGTGTCATCCTCTCCCTCCGTATGACCCAGTTAAGCCTCTGTCCTCTAAAGCCCCTCCCCACCTCCCATGGATTCCAAACCCTGAGCCTTCCCTGGGGGATGTGAGGTTGGCCTCAGCCTGTTCCCCTCCCCCACCAGCCCAGCCCTGCAGGCTCTGGTGCACGTAGGCAGCCAATTAGGGGGGAAGGGGTGGGGGCCAGGCGGTCTGTCTGTGCAGAGAACTCTGCAGATGGCCCTGCAGGGAAGAAGCTTTGGGATCGGCCACCTCCCAACCTGGACTCCCACCTAGTTTCTGCAGGGGCACAAACCACTGAAGGGGTTACCCAACTTGGCCAGGCTGACCTGTGGCTGGCACCAGAACCCCCAGCCTCAAACTCTGGGTGGCGCCTGTGGCTCAAAAGAATAGGGCACTGGGCCCATTTGCTGGAGGTGGCGGGTTCAAACCCAGCCCTGGACAAAAACTGCAAAAAAAAAGAGTTCAGAATCTACCACAAAAGTTAGGCCTCCTCCTGCTTCTCAGATGGTGAACTGAGGTCCTAAAATGGGGGGCTCCAAATGTCCAGGACCCCTATCTACCTCCATGAGGATATCAGACAAAGTTAGAGGGGTCAGGGGCATGAGGGTCACCTTGAAGCCCTGAGCTCCCCACTGCCACCATGACAGTGAAAGAGGGATTCTCAGGTTGGGCACTGAGGTTTGGGGACAGAAGGCCATGTGGGAACAGAAGTCATCTATACTATCTCTCCCCAGATGCTCTCCAGAGCTGCCTGGAGCTTGGCCCTGAGGAGAGGAGGACTTGGAACTCGAGGGATACACAGCTTAGGAGGTTCTGGTAAGACTTGGACCCATCCCTCCCAAAAGAACTCTGGGAGTCGAGGCAAGGGTCCTGCCTATAGGCTGCTGCACTCCCTGGGCTCACTCCCACACCACTTCCCACAACTCCACTCCTTGGTCCTGGGCCAAGTTCCTCCAGGAAATGAAGCCCACAGGGTGAGCAGACAGCAGGCCCCTCCATTCCAACCTTTCTTAGAGCCAGAGCCCCCCAAACCTTAGGTCCCTAGGCTATGCCTTTGTATCCGGAAGTGAAGGATGCTGACAGAACCTGGGACCCCGAATCCTTCTTTCCAGACCTTAGTATCAGTGCTAGTCAGAAGAAAAAGACCTAAAGCAGGAGAGTCTTCAGCCAGATCGCAGAAAGGCCTTCCTGACATTTAAAGATAAAATTTATTGAGCCTTTACTGTGTACCCCAAGCTGCGATAAAAATTTAATAACAGATTAACACATTTAGACTTTACAATAAGCAGAAAGGTAGATGCCAGGTTGTTACCTCCATTTCTCAGATGAAATAGATTAAGTCCCAGAGATCTAGATATTAGAAGAGCCAGGTCTCCCTGCCCAAGGCCATTTCAGCAGCATGGTGTGAGTACACAGCAGAACCTTTATTGAGGCTGTCCTAACTGCCCCACCTTGTTCTGGGCACCTGGGATACACATAGGAGCTCTTGGGGGCTTAGCCATCAGGAAAAGCTTCCAGGAAGGGAAGCCAGTAATAAAACTGACTGACATCTAATAATCAGCATGATTTACTGAGCATTTTCTGTGAGCCAAGCATTGCGAGAAGCCTTTTCAGTGTATTATCTTGAAGAGTGCGAGGTGGGTTCCCTTACCACTCTCAACTCCCACACAAGGATACGGAGGTACAGAAAGATAAAGGGGCTTGTTACAACTGAGTTGAGGTGGAACTGGGGTTTAAACACATCTGATTCCAAAGCTGTGCCCTTGGAGGCGGAGTGCTTTACCGTTTGCAGGCAGGAGCATGATGGCAGTTTCCACATTGCCTCTGCCTGATTTGACCTCCTCACCTCAGATCTTCCCAGAGAACAGGGGATTTGAAGCCAGAGGTGCTGAATTGTGGCCCTGGCCCTGTTTTTTCTTGTTCTGTGAATTCCACCAGGTTACTCAGCTGCTCAGTTTCTTTGTCTGTAAAATGGAGATAACAATGTCACCTGGGTCAGATGTGGCATAAATGAGTCAACTCACCTAAAGGCTTTAGAATGCCCCTAGCACAAGTAAGCAAGCACTCAGTAAACACAGCCCTGCTCATTGATATTAGGGTTAGAGTTAGGGTGTCCCAGAGGAGCCTGGATTCAGGTCCCTCCCTTGTGCCTGCAGCCCCCAGTGAGCGGAAGATGCCCCCCTATACCAACTACTTTGCCCAGCGCTCCTACCCCATGCCGGACGAGCCCTTCTGCACGGAGCTCAATGCTGAGCAGCGAGCGCTGAAGGAGAAGGAGAAGGGCAGCTGGACTCTGCTGAGCGACGCTGAGAAGGTGGCCTGTAGGTCTCAGGATGGGGATGGCTGGGGAGAGTGAGCTGGGGACACTGCCTTTGGGTGAGAGGGCCTGTCAGGGAACAGAGGGCAGGGAGAGGCCCGAAAGACTGCCAGACCCCATCACCCCAGTACCGAATGAACACCTGGGGTATGAAGTTCATTCATTGGCTCATCGTTTAATTCACCCATCTATTTGTACCTAGCCTGACGCTAGGCGATGCTGGGGAAATGAGGTGAATCGGCAGGGTGGTTCCTGCCCTCATGGTGCTTCTCCAGTCCAATGTTGGAAACTGACACAGACTCCCCTAATTATAGTACAGGACATGTGCCAAGGCTGAGATGTGTTCAAGGGGTTGTGGGATAGAATCATCTCCCGGAGGAGGGCATGTTCCAACTGTCCTTGAAGGATGAAGGGGAGGGTGCTGCCAGGTAGTGGGAAGAGCATGGAGAAGGGGGTCAGAGCAGGAAAGTGTGGTGGTTCCTAGTATCACCCAGTGATGTGGGGATGGGACAGTGAGAGGCAGGTGTGCCAGGTAGGGAAGAGTGGCCTGACTCTGGGGGGTGGAGGGATGCATAGCCCCATGGCACAACCACCAGATTGTTCCTTTGATATTCGGAAACCCATTTTCATTCCAAAATTAGGGGAACCCAACCTGATCTCTAGTATTTCAGAGGACTCCTAACGGGGAGAGGCTCATGCTTCTCACATTCATTCATTCATTCAACATCATATTAAGCACCTACTACAATGCCAGGCACTGGGAATATGGCTGTGAGCAAGCTGGGCTCTGTCCTTGCCCTGTGAACCCACATTTCCAGCGCTCTCTCCCTCAGCTCTTTTCCTTTCTGTCTCTTTTTGTCTCTCTCTCATACATACACACCCACTCCTTGGCTTCTGTCTCTTCATCCATTTCAGAAATGGACATTCTCTTTTCCTTATTTCTCCTAATGTTACATGCACAAAACAAGGTGGTAATAACCACAAACCCTGATATTTACTGCACACTTACCAGGCAGCAGGCACCGCTGTGGAGGTGAGTACTCTCACTAGCTCACTGTTGAGGAAACTGAGGCTCAGGAAGGCACAGTCACTTGTGATGGTTGCACAGCTAGAGAGTGGTGGGGGCAGGACTGGTTGCCAGGCTTCATGTGGCTGCTATACCACATGCTCTTGGTGACTTACAGTATGGCATTGGGGCCTTGACCTTGCACTGCCGATTTGGCTTCCCACTCTCCCCCACCCTCAGTGGAAATTCAAACTACTTCCTATGGTTGATATAGCATCTCAACCCAAACCGCCCACCCGCCTGTGTTGATAAAATCTGAGACAGTTCCTCTCCCTAAGGAATTCTGCTGCCAGCTTTGCTTTTCCTTTAGTTACTTATTTTCATATTTATTTAATAAACTGAGAAAGGATTACACACAGATGGCAACATTTTAAAAACTATATATAAAAAAACCCGTCTGTAATCCTAGCACTTGGGAGGCCGAGGCAGGTGGATTGCCTGAGCTCCCAAGTTCGAGACTAGCCTGAGTCAGAGCGAGACCTTGTCTCTAAAAAATAGCTGGGCATTGTGGCGGGTACCCAGAGTCCCAGCTATTTGGAAGGCTGAGGAATTGCTTGAGCTGAAGAGTTGGAGGTTGCTGTGAGCTATGACACCACAGCACTCTACCAAGGGTGACAAAGTAAGACTGTGTTTCAAAAAAAAAAAAAAAAAAAAGGAAAAGTCCCCTTGTGATTAGGTTCTTGTCTGTTTCTCCAGACAGAAGCTACCAGATCTGAGCAAGCAGAAACAGTTCCTCACCTTCCCTCTCAGCTCACCCTCCCTTCTGCATTTTGCTTTTTCACTTGATGATACTCTTGGTCCAAGAGCTAAAGTGTTGCCATGGGGCAGTTATGCCAGGCCCAGCCTGCCCACCACTTGACAACTGAGCTAGATTCTATTTCCATAAGTCTCAGTTTGTGGGGCTCTAGCCCAGATGGTTTGAGAGGCAGTCCCCTCTGTTCACTGTGTGGATGACAGGGACCAGAGGCAAGAGGACTAGTGAGGAGGCCTGGACCAGGACAGTAGCCAAGTAGGTGAGGCAATGTTAGATTGTTTTGTTTTTTTTTTCCGTAGAGACAGAGTTTCATTTAGCCCTTGGTAGAGTGCTGTGGCATCACAGCTCACAGCAACCTCCAACTCCGGGCTTAGGCTATTCTCCTGCCTCAGTCTCCCAAGTAGCTGGGACTATAGGTGCCCGCCACAATACCTGGCTATTTTTTGTTGCAGTTTGGCGGGGACCAGGTTTGAACCTGCCATCCTTGGTATATGGGCCAGCGCCCTACCCACTGAGCCACAGGCACTGCCCTAGAGTATTTTGTTGTTGTTGTTGTTGTTGTTGTTGAGACAGAGTTCTACCCTATGTCCTGTGCAGAGTGCAATGGCGTCATAGCTCACTGCAACCTCAGACTCAGGCTGTGGGTGTGGGCATCCTGCTGCCTCAGCCTCCAAAGCCACTGGGATTATAGGCACTCGCCATAGTACCTGGCTGGGTTTTTCAATTTTTTTCATGAGTTAGGTCTCATTCTTACTCAGATGAGCCTCTTAACTCCTGAGCTCAAGCAATCCTCCTGCCTCAGCCTCCCACAGTGCTGAGATTACAGGCCTGAGCCACTGCATCTGGCATGTTAGAGTATTAATAATAACATCAGCCACATCTGTTCAGTGCTCACTTGGTGCCAGGAACCATGCAAACCACATGACCTGCACGACCCTACTTCATCTCACATCAGCCCTAGTTGGTCATCATTGCCCCATTTCACAGATGAGGAAACAGAGACTCAACTGAAATGACTGGCCCAAGGGCTCAGAACCCAGCAGGGGTGGAGCCAGGGCTCATGCCTAGGGCTGTCAAATTCCAGAGCACACAGGATTTGGTAGGTCATTCTCAGGTGGGCCTGAGGAGCTTTAACTGGTAGAAAGACTGATGATCCTCCCTTGAGGCGGGGAATTGCTGACAGATGAGGCCGTGCACACAGGCTTCCTGGAGCAGATAGAGTGGGGCCCCGTCTTGAAGGGAAGGATGAAAGGGCAGGGCAGGGAATGTCCCCCAGGACAACATTTCCAGGATCCCTGTGGATCTGCAGAGTTTATTTTTTTATTTTTTATTATTTTTTAGAGACAGAGTCTCACTTTATTGCCCTCAGTAGAGGCTGTAACCTCACAGCTCACAGCAACCTCCAACTCCTGGGTTTAGGCGATCTCTTGCCTCAACCTCCCGACAGGCACCCACTATAATGCCTGGGTATTTTTTCTTCTTTTGCAAGTTTTGGCTGGGGCTGGGTTTTGTTTTTTTTTGTTGTTATTGTTTGTTTGTTTTTTTGAGACGGAGCCTCAAGCTATCCCCCTGGGTAGAGTGCCATGGTATCACAGCTCATAGCAACCTCCAACTCCTGGGCTCAAGCAAGTCTCCTGCCTCCGCCTCCCAAGTAGCTGGGACTACAGGCGCCCGCCACAA
>CAUYQV010044879.1:0-19608 GCA_963574575.1 Galagoides demidoff | reverse complement strand
AAATGGTACTGGGAGAATTGGATGTCCACATGTAAAAGACTGAAACTAGACACACACCTTTCTCCACTCACAAAGATTGATTCAAGATGGATAAAGGACTTAAATTTAAGGCATGAAACAATAAAAATACTCAAAGTATAGGAAAAACACTGGAAGATAACAGCCTGGGGAAAGACTTCATGAAGAAGACTGCTGTGGCAATTGCAACAACAACAAAAATAAACAAATGTGACTTCATTGGACTGAAAATCTTCTGTGCAGCTAAGGAGACAACAACTAAAGCACATGTACAACCTACACAATGGGAAAGGATATTTACATAGTTTGAATCAGACAAAAGCTTGATAACTAGGATCTATAGAGAACTCAAATTAATCTACATGAAATAAGCCAACAATCCCATGTATCAATGGGTAAGGATATGAATAGAACCTTCTCTAAAGAAGACAGACGAATGACTAACAAACATATGAGAAAATGCTCATCATCCCTAATTATTAGACAAATGCAAATCAAAACCACTCTGAGATACCATTTAACCCCAGTGAGAACAGCCCACGTTACAAAATTTCAAAACTGCAGATGCTCGCGTGGATGTGGACAGAAGGGAACACTTTTACACTGCTGGTGGGACTGCAGACTAATATAACCTTTTTAGAAGGAAATATGGAGAATCCTCAAAGAACTCAAGCTAGATCTCCCATTTGATCCTGCAATCCCATTACTGGGTATCTACCCAGAAGGAAAAAATCCTTTTACCATAAGGACACTTGCACTAGACTGTTTATCACAGCTCAGTTTACAATTGCCAAATTGTGGAAATAGCCTAAATGCCCACCAACCCAGGATTGGCTTAACAAGCTTTGGTATATGTAAACTATGGACTACTCTTTAGCCATTAAAAAAATGGACACTTTACAGCTTTTGTATTAACCTGGATGGAAGTGGAACACATTATTCTTAGTAAAGCATCACAAGAATGGAGAAGCATGAATCCTATGTACTCAATTTTGATATGATGACAATTAATGATAATTAATGACATGGTGGGGTGGGGGGAAGAGGATAACAGAGAGAGAAGGAGGGAGGGGTGGGGAAATGGAAGAGCAGAGAGAGGAAAGGAGGGAGAGGGTGGGGTCTTGGTGTGTGCCACACCTTTTGGGGGCAAGACACAATTGTACGAGGAAGTTTACCTAACAAATGCAATCAGTGTAACCTCTGAAAAAAATTTTTCACTTCTGCAAATTTTATAACAACCTGGGGTATGGAAAGAGCTCATGTAAGCTTAACCTCATTAGCCTTGTGGTAAATCTCCCTCTGAAAACAAAACACATCACCTTAGCACTTGACAATCTACCCAGGAGGAGCAAAATATTAGGCCAACCTCAAGGTAGACCCAGGGAGCTGGCTCTATCTAATACAAGCTAGACAAATGACGGCTGTTTCCTTTGTTAGAGGACAAGTGATCTTTTAAATTCCTTATGGCAAGGGCTGCTGGCTGTCCTTCTGGACAATGACACTGCAGATTAAGATGAATAAGAAGAGGCTACTCACTCATTTGAAGTAAATGGCTACTTTTGAACAGATCACTTGGCATCTACTCTTAGAAAAATGATTGCACATTTATGATAAAGTTTTCCATAATTTTGTTCTGAAAGGAAATATTTTACTCACTCCTCTGCAGGGCTGGAATTATAACAAGCAAGGATTTCACCTTGCAATACCCACTGCATGCCATTTAGATACTGGGCACCAGTATTGCACAGAGCTTGAGAACTAGATGTGGTTCTTAGATGCTGAGTCTGAGAGGCAGACAAGACCATAATTGACAAGGGTAAAAAAATTGGAGAAAGTACAGCGACACACAGCAGTGTTGAATGTGACTCTAGAGCAGCAGTTCTCAACCTGTGGGTTGTGACCCACAGGAACTGTATTAAAGGGCCATGGCATTAGGAAGGTTGAGAACCACTGCTCTAGAGTCTACTTGCCATGCCAGAGAGAGGAGCAGAGACATGACAAATTGAAACTTGGGCAATCTGTCCAGCTGGTCAGGCATGCGCCCTCACTCTTTGGGGTAAATCTAGTGGCCTCTTCTCCATCCTCATCCTTTCTTATCCCTTGGACATCCGTAAGATTGCTGAACTTTCTCTGTTGTAGAACTCCTTTCTTTCTTTGCTCTCTCCACACCACCTGGGCCTCCCATGATGGCGAGTGCTCTGTTCCCTCCTCCACCCTCTGTTCTCCCCTGTGCTCTCTCCCTGGCTCCCTCAGCCCCTCTTGACCTCATTGACACTCTGTGGATTCTGGTTCTAGCCCTCATGACTTCGCCATCTTCTAGGCTCACCTGACCAACCCACTGGCTTTTAAAGCCTCAACATGCCTGCTTATAATCATCCTTCTATTGTTGCCACCCAAATCCTCCCAGCCATTCATTTCAAAGATTTGGGATCATATGTGATTCTTCCAATCTTTGCCTCTGAAATCTCTCTCTCATCCATTCTTTACTTTCCATCTCTGGTACCATTATCTTAGTTTATGCCTTCCTCCTTTCTTTGCTGATCAATCTAATTTCTCTTTCTGCACCAATCCCCATCTGTTCAGTCCATTCCGTGTATTTTCTCTAGTACAATTAAAATATTACCCACCACTGCTCAGGCACCTTCTGTAGCTCTCTGTTGCCATCCTGCATAAAGTACAAAAGTCCTTGGTACAACATTTGAGGCTTCCCATAGTCTGACTTCAACACATCTTTCCACACATGCAACTTCCCTCATTCACCTTTGACTTTGTGGCAGAGGAATAAACAGACAATATTTAACAAAGGGTCTTTTTATGGACAGTTGAGATCTGCCAAATTTTGTATTTCCTCCAGAGTACCAACAATTTTTTATTTTTTTGAGATGGAGTCTTGCTCTGTTGCCCCTGCTACAGTGCAGAGGTATCATCACAGCTCACCGCAACCTCAAACTGCTGGGTTCAAGTGACCCTTCTGCCCGTCTACCTCAGCCTCTTGAGTAGCTAGGACTACAACTGTGTGCCACCACACCCAGCTAAGTTTTCTACTTTTTATAGAGATAAAGTCCTCAAACTTCTGACCTCAAGTGATCTTCTCTCCTTAGCCTCCTAGAGGGGTAGGATTATAGGAGTGAGCTACTGCCAAACGTTTTGATGAGAGATTTAATGAGAAAGGACATATAGGCAGGTTAGTTACTAAGAAAATGAACAGAAGGGCTGGGTCAGAATGCGCACAGATTCTCTTAGATGGACTGAGCTGGAGATGAAGCCTGCCGCACCCAGGGAATGTGTAAAGGCCTTGGAGAAAGCAACTCCTCAGTTAGTGAAGACAGAATTTGCAAGTGTCCCTTAGCACCACTCCTGGAACACTGAAATCTTTCCAAAATCATTATTAGTGGACTGACAATTTCTGCCTTTCTTTATGAAAAAGACAGGAAGATGTTCCAAAATACTTACCCTGACATTCTTTCCCTTGGCCTTTTCTTATCTCTTTCTTTGCACTGATATTTTATGTCATCTCTTGTAGAAAACTAATTTTAAGGCACTTTTCTCTATATTACTTTTCCTCAGGAGGACATCTGATCATTTGGGGGCCATAAAGGACATTAGGAAATGCATTAGGCAAAATGAAGTTTAGAATATTAAGATAAAGTGGCACTGTAATAAAACATAGACAAAAATCACTTTTAATAAATTATTTTTTTCTATTGAATAATTGAAGGAAGAGGTATGATAAGAAAATGTACATATATATTTTTAAAAATTAGGACAGGGCCCCTGAGCCCTGCCATTATCTCCCAACAATTAGTGTAGGGCCTGACAATCAAGGCAAACAAAATATTTGTGCTGAATATGTGGTACAGAGGCATACAGCATGGAGTCAAAAGCAGAAAGGGCCAGCATGAGCTGTATGGGGAAAGTGAGACCAGAGTGTTCATCACTGGCTCGCTCTCCCAAATGGCAGAACTGGCTTGATATCAAAACCAGCCTGATCTTACTGCCCTCTCCTCTTCAAGGGCTGCTTCTGTGTAACCACATGATTTCCCCAGGGTCTCTGATCTGCTGCACATGGAACCTAAATTTCCAGACACAGGATCTTCTGAGTCTTGGGAATGGGGTGCAATTCTACACAGCTCTGGATTGTTGAGAGCTTGAAGGACTGAAGGGATAAAATTAGGTGGTAGCTGAAAGAGGTTGCCACATACACTGTGACTTTCTCAGATCCTTGGGCTTGATTTTCTTTATTTCTTTATAGGTATTTCTCAACCTTCCTAATGCCGCAGCCCTTTAATACAGTTCCTGTGGGTCACAACCCACAGTTGGGAACCACTGGTTTAGATATAGGAACCCAGGCTTAGGTGTGAGGGAAAACTGGGCCTGCATTCTCCTTCTCCCTTGGCCCTGGAGAGCCAACCTGCTGTTTTCCATGCAGTGCTTAAAGTAGCCTGGGATTCTGAGGGCTGGCAGAAGGCAGTGAAAGGGGAGTTTGGTCACTGGCATAGCTGCTGCTATAGCAGCCAGAGCCAAAGGAGGTCACCATTGATCCCACATGCACTTAATTTTCCTTTCCATGGCAAGGGACAGAGTCCACCAGGAGAGCTGAGGGAAAGGAAGGGAGGTAGTAGTGCTTGAGGTTGAGGCCAGTCACTTTCTCTCTCTGGGCCTCAGTTACTTAAGTGTAAAGTGAGGGGGGCACCATATAGCTAAAACCATCATTCCCTGCAGGTCCCTACACTCTCCAGCAAGATTGTCAGGGCTTCAAGATCACCATGGGATGGGAGGGAACATTAACCCTTGGATACGGGAACCAGACAGGGGTTGGATGATGCTCAAGGAGGGCAGAACACTGACTTGCATCTAGAGACCCCCGAGAGCAAGCGACAGACTCCCTTCTCTAAGCATAAAGGACCCTAGAGTCATTAGACTCCCAGATTCAGGGCATCCATTACTCTACTCTCTGAATAGAGACCCAAGCTCCAGTTCTGGCTGGGTCCAGAGGTTCAGGGAGCACCAGGCCATCACCACTGCCCTGGCATTGGGGAGTAAAGAGAAGGCATCTCTTTGACCACCATCTTTGGCCACCTATGGCAGCTTGTTTTGGTCTCACTACCCCCAGAAAATATACATTTTTATTCTTCAACACCAAAATCCTATTTTGGTTTATTTTGATCTAATTATATCAATTCTACATTTATAATTAAGTTTCTTTCTCACACGTCTATGTCAAGGTCATATGTCATCCTTCATGCCACCACACACACACAGACACACTCCCCACACAAACACACACAAGTATTCACCATGTTTGAAGAAATAAGATGAATGAAGCCAGCATTTAAAGCTCATTTAAAACCTATTGATATATATTTTTAACTGACAATGTTAAGGTCAAATATATTTGTTTTGAGTTAAATTAAAATAAAAAGGAATAGATGAAAGTAAGAAATGAGATTTAATGCGTTGGAAATTTAGGAGAGAATATTTTGATATGGTTTGACTTTAATTGAAATAAAGCCATGTATGTGCCTTAAAAATTAAAATATGTTGTGGTTAATTGAATTCAAATAAAGGTCACTGAAATTTTGCTGATTTAATCATTTAAATAACTTGAAATACTTTCAAAATTAAAAACACTACCATAATGCATAATTATCTAGTCTTTTAACCAAAGAAAATTAGTTTACTAACATTAAATAAGTCTCTAACTGACATTAGAAGTAAATTAAGAATAATAAATTGATTTTGCAAATGGTTAAATTGTGACAGAGAAATATTAAGTGAATTTCCCAGGGCTACAGTTGAGTCAGTAGAAATTGGAACCTGTGGATTTTAATTTATTTTATACGGTTTTAATGATTATTAAAGTATGTTAATGATGGGAGACAAGATGGCTGACTGGAGATGTCAGCTGCCATAGCATCTCAGAAGGAAAAGTTTTAAATGAAAAAGAAACATGCATACAAACAAAGATCAGGTGTAATTCTGAGGAAACCTACCAGAGATTCCATGGGAAGAAGATGTGAAGAAAAATAAGAAGGAGCAAGATACTGGCGGAGATCAATCCCAGAGAGGCTGGAATCTGGCAAAAAGGGTAGATAGAGTGGGTTGATTCTCCCTCCCCCACATTTCTGACAGTCACCAGGCTCCTGAGCAGTGGGAGAGCCTTTCAACCCTCATGTGCCTCCTAGCTGCAGCTGCCAAGGAAATTCTCAAAAATAAAGCACTAGGCTACCAGCTCCCCTTGGAGTCACTTCCTGTCATCACAGATCTAAGCTGAGATGGCAGACACTACATTGCCTGGCCACTCACCATGCACCTTTGTCCTTTGCAGGGGGCTTCAGCCCCTTAGTTTTTCTCTCTTGTCCCCATGCAAACATTTTTCAACTCTGGCCTACACTGCAGGACTCATGGGGTGCTGATGGGGATCCCAGGGGATCTTCATGACCCCAGAGTCTGGACATTCTAGGAAGGCTGCCTTTTAGAGAGAGGGAGAAAGATGACCAGTGTGCTAGATTTCCTCCACTCAGACTCTCCCTCCTTTTCCTTTCCCTGGCCCACAGCTGCTAAAAAAGGTGATTGAGCTGGGGCTCTTAGGAGTGCCCTCTTCCACTCCTGTTAGTGCATCTACCAAACCAAAGTTTTCACAGAGCCTGGGGCTCAAATCTTTCTGCTTAAAGACTTACAATGGAATAAGGAGTGCTTGAACTATGAGCTTCTTGTTCACTGACCCTCTCCAGGACTGCTTTCCCGATTGCTCCATGAAAGTGGGACGCACTTTGAAGCAGAGGTAAATCAAACCTGATAGAAGACTTCACAGGCAAATTGATATTAGCACTTTTTTCTGGCACAGTGTGAGTGATCTTCAGGGACTTGGGGAAAGGTCCACAGGCCAGATCCTGTAACCCAAGCACTTGTTATGTTGCTCCGGGCCACAGAGGGGAAATTTGTGAACTAATGTTGGAAGACAAGGGAGCCTGTGTGGGCAGAACTAAAAATATGGTGCAGCATGGGTCTCAGCTTCAGTGCACTGAGGAGCAACCTTCTCTCACAGAAAGACTGTGCTTTTAGCCAAGGGTGGGATCCTGGGTAGAGAAGCCACCAGCCCATAGCACCATCATAAGAGACCTTAGCACGTTTGAGCTCCTGCCTATTGGAAAATGCCAAACAGAGACTGTGGAACAAGGGAAGGGATAGAAAAACCCATTTCTGACAGCCAGACTGTGAATTCTAGGCAATCCAACTCAGCCCCACCCAGGTTCACTCCTTATCTGCTTCTGTTGTAGTGTAAAATATGGACTCACCTAGATGTTCTAGGTTCTCACCCACCACCTGGGTGCTTCTGATGGTCTAATGCTGCTCACAGGTTTTAAAAACAACACTGGAGCTTGTTTCATCCACCAAATTGACAGGGAGGTCAATTGCATAGCCATTATATTTACTGACTCAATCATATAGGGTGTGGTTAATTCTTACCCACAAGCACCATCTACTGCTTCAGATATTACATTGGACATACCAATACAACTCACACTGTTAAGAAGACCACGGGGCTGGGGAAAGGGAAAGTATTTGAAAGAACTCCATTCTCCTGAATCAGAGAGACAAAGAATCCCCCCGAATACATAGCTCACTACTGCTATAGACTAGCAACTGTGAAAGTCACCACACTAAGGATAATGATAGCCAAGGCATCCATCTGGAACGTAGACCTCCAGCAGAGCACCCATAAAGTCAAAAGTCAAAAGTTTTTACCCAATGTAAAGGGTAAAAACCCAACAATAAGAAGTGCTAGCTGTTCCAGATGGAACAATGGGTGGAACCAATAAGAGAACCCCACAAGTTTGAAAAATCAGACTGAAAAGATAAGTCTGAGGGGAAACAATAGTTTTCTAGAAATGGATCCCAACCAAAATGAAAATACTTAAATGATCAATAAAGAATTACAAATATAGACTATAAGGAAACTCAGTGAAATCCAAGAGAAAATAAAAAAACCAACTGAAAGAAACCAGAAGAATATCAAGAAATGAAAAATTCACTAAAGAGATCAACATATCAAAAAAATACTAAACAGAACTCCTGGAAATGAAAAATTTATTTCAGGAAACACAAAACACAGTGGAAAGTTTTAAGAATAGACTAGGTAGAAGAAAGAATCTAAGAGCTTGAAGACAACTCTGTCAAATTTGTTCAGTGAGTTGAAAATAAAAACCAAAGAATTAAAAGGAATGGACAGAGCCTATGAGGAATTTGAAGCTATGTAAAATGATTATATATAAGAATCACAGGCTTTCCTGAAGTTGAAGAAGAAAATACACAAGGGCCAGAAAACATATTTAAGGGAATAATTGAGGAAAATTCCCTAGTCTCGTGAGAGATTTAGACATCCAAGTACAGAAACTCTGTGAATACCTGGGAAAGTCATTGCAAAGAGGCATCACCAAGATAACACAGTCTCAGACTGGCCAATGCCAGGAGAAACAAGGCAACTCCTGTGAGCAGTGAGGCAAAACCATCAAGTAACCTACAAAGGAAAACCCATCAAGGTAATTGCAGAATTCTCAACAAAGACCTTAAAAGCCAGAAGGGATGGGACCCCACCTTCAGTCTTCTTAAACTGAACAATTGTCAGCCTAGAATTTTGTATCCTGTAAAACTAGGTATTTTATATGAAGGAGAAATAAAAACTTTTCTAGGCAAGTAAACACTGAGGGAATTTGTTAAGACCAGCCCAGCCCTGAAGGAAATATTCAGAGCTGTACTGATTATGAATTGCCATAATAGACACCCACAAGTATAAAACCACACAAAAGATCAGAAGCTCATATGAAATGATAGCACAAGAGGAAAAAACAAAGTAATAAGGTGCTACCCAACAGGATGAACAGCAGCCCATAGATGAATTCCATTAATCAATGTGAACAGTTTGATGCCCCATTCAAGAGACATAAGCTGGCTGAATGGATGAAAAAATACAACCCAAGGATCAGATGTCTACAGGGAGCATATTTAACCCATAAGTACTGATACAGACTTAAAGTGCAGTGGTGGAAAAACACATTCCATGTGAATGGAAACCAAAAGAAATCAGGTGGTGCCATTCACATATCAGATGAAAATGACTTAAGTCAATAACAGTAAAGAAAGACAAAGACAGTCATTATATCACGGTAAAGGGAACAATCTAAAAAGAAGAGATAATCATCTTAAATATTTATGCACTGAACATGGGAATGCCCAGATTCATAGACCTAAGCAAGGAGATAAACATCAGTATTGTAATTGCTGGGGACTTAAACATCCCACTGGCAGAACCGGGCATAACATCCATCCATAATGTAAAGAAAGAAATGCTTGACTTGAACGGGATTCTAGAACAAATGGGTCTAACAGATATTTACAAACATTTAATCACCAGATTGCTGAATATATATTCTTCTCATGAATACTTGGACCATTCTCCAAGAGTGATCACATGTTAGACTATAAAACATGCCTTGAAAACGTCAAGAAAATAGAAATTATACCATGTATCTTTTCAGACCATAGTGGAATAAAACTAGAAATCCAACTGGAAGATTAGAAATAAAACTAGATATCAAAACAAAATTGAGAACCCTTTTGCTGGATTAACCAGGAATAGAAGAGAGAGGACCCACATAAGCTCAATCAAAAATGAAACAGGAGATATTACAACTGATACCACAGACATACAAAATATCTTCTGTGAACACTACTCTATGCACACAAAATGAAAACTGTAGAGGAAATGGAAGAATTTCTGGAAACACACAACCTCTCAAGGCTCAATCAGGATGAAATAGAACTCCTGAACAGTGATAACAAGCAGCAAAATTGAAACAGTAAGAAAACAAAAATCTTCCAAGAAAAAAATACCCATTCAGCTTGATGGATTCATAGCCAAATTCTACCAGACCTACAAAGAAGGACTAGGACCCATGCTGTTGAAATTATTTCAAAATATTGAGAAAGAGGGAATCTGTGAAGGAGGGAATTCTATGAAGCCAGTATCACCTTGATACCAAAGCCAGCAAAAGATACAACAATAAAGGAAAACTTAAGATCAGTGTCCCTTATGAATATAGATGCAAAGATTCTCAATAAAATACTAGCATTCAGAATTAAACAGCACATCTGAAAAATAATCCACCATGACCAGGTAGGCTTCCTGAGGATGCAGAATGGTTCAACATACATATATCAATAAGTATGATTCACCACATAAACAGAACAAAATCAAAGACCATATAATCATCTCAATAGATGCAGAAAGAGCATTTGACAAAATTCAGAGCCCTTTCATGATAAAAACTCTGAACAAACTAGGCATAGAAGAAATACATCTGAAAATTATAAAAGCTACACATAACAAACTTACAGCCACCATCATACTGAATGGGTAAAAGTTGAAAGTATTTCCCTTAAGAACTAGAACAAGACAGGGTGCCCACCATCTCCACTTCTATTCATCATAGTACTGGAAGTCCTAGCCAGAGTAATCATTCAAGAGAAAGAAATAAAGAGTATCCAAATAGGGAAAGAACAGGTCAAACTATTACTTTTTGCCAACAATATGATCTTCTATCTAGAAAACCCCAAAGACTCCACTAAGGGACTCTGAGGATAAATATATAAATTCAGCAAGGTCTCAGGTTACAAAATCTCCAATAGCATTTCTAAATACCAACAACAGTCAAGTGGAGAATCAAATCAAAGACTCGATACCATTTGTAAGAGCTACAAAGAAAATAAAATGCCTAGAAATATATTAACCAAGTAGGCGAACAATCTCTCCAAAGAGACTAAGAAAAACAGAGGCAAGAAATTACAGATGACATAAACAAATGGAAAAACAAATCATGCTTATGGATTGGCAGAATAACACTGTTAAAAGGTATATAGTATCCAAGTGATTTACTGATTCAATCCCCATTAAAATACCAAAGTCATATTTCGCAGATCTGGAAGAAATAATTCTAGTCTTTGTCTGGAGACTATGGTGCATGACACTAACCGTACACCGTATAGGGGCGTGACACAATTATAAGAGGGACTTTACCTAACAAATGCAATCAGTGTAACCTCATTCTTTGTCTTATACCCTCAATGAAACTCAAACAATAAGAAAAAAAGAAAATTGTTTAGATTTTAAATAAAATAAAGATTTAAAAAATGCTTGCAAAAATATTAAAAAGCAAAAGTTAATATATTTCTCATGCAAAGTAATAAAAATAAATGTTTAAAACTTATGTAGGTGCATAATTAAAAATAAAAATAAAAAATGGCTTTTGTGGCGAGAATAGAAAATATGGATTGGTCTGAGAACAGGTGAAATTTAAGACAAATATCACTGAAAACCATGATTCTTTTTTAAAATCTCCCTATTCTCAATAATTATCAGCTCACGTTAACTGACCTGATTTTGAATTCCTTTGTGTTTTCTGGCCAACTGGGTATTGCTGCTCTGTTTCTCTATTTAAACTGTGTGATATTTTATGATGGTATTTTATCCAGAATTTACCCAGGTGCATTACCATAGTTTGCATGTGGCCAGGAGTTCCCCATTTTTCTACAGTGACCTTGCTTTGTGACCTTGGAAAAGAGAAATAAGCCCTCTCTCCTTTTCTTGATATTCAGGAATAGATGCTTATAATACCTGTGTTAGCCAGAAGGTGAGTCTCCCTCCCAGATCTCACTAGCAGGAAGGTGAAGAGATGTGGGCATGGGCACATTGACTGAAACAGAAAAGGGGAGCAGAATTGGACCATGGCGGGAAGGGAACCAGCAAGTGCCAGGATTTCCACAAGGCTAAGCCTCTCTGACCATCCAGTACCACAGACCTCTGAGTGTTCATGTAGCTGGTCACCAGCTGCCCAGGGTGTTTAGAATCAACAGACAGCATTTGACAGAGGAAGTTGATTGTATCTTGTCCATCTTTGGTTTCTAAAATATTTAAACTTTCAAATGTTCACAGTTCAATTCACAAATGCAGAAAAATCTCAGGGGGAATTAGCATTATGTGTTTGCACAAAGTTAAATTTATCGTTAGACTTCTTCATACTGTGGAGCAGAATGAGAACGCCTTTACTTTGGCATTTATATCTATGACAGAAAAGATGCCATCTTTTTGATGGGTAACATTAATAATGCTGTTTCTGCAATATGCTCTCTATGAATTATGTCTCTCTTTGATGTACTTTTTCGGGATTATTTATCATAATAAATATTTTATTATACAAAACAAGAGGCGATTTTATAATGCACTTTTCTCATTCTGTTTAACCTTGTTTTAGAGTGTAGGCATTTTAAAAATTAGGAACTTGGTATGGTTTTGGAGAACAGTTTCAAGGAAGAGATGGACACCATGGCCTAATTTTGGAAAGGTCAAGAAAGCACCTTGATTATTTATCGTTTTTTTCCTTTCCCTGTGGGGCAATGTTATATTATGCTGCCCCACAGGGAAAGGGAAAAAACTCAATCTGCCAGGAAATCAGGCCTGTTAAGAAACAAAACAAAACAAGCCACTAAGACCTTATTTGCATTCCTCTGCTTGATCTCCCTCAAAATCCAGAAGACAAACAGCCATTGTTCTCTTTTACGTCATCAAGTCCCCTTGGATACACATGGTGATAACACCCTGGACCTCACCTCCTGGTACTTGTGCACAGTTGCAGGGTTACACTTGTGAGATTCATGTCTGACTGCACCTCTAGAATAAAAGATCCATGAGGCAGAGATGGTGATTAGTTTTGCCCTCCATTGCATCGTCTCCAGCATGTAGCTCAGTGCCAGGCTCTTAGGAGGTGCATGGTAAATATTTTTTTTTGAATAACTTTATGAACATATGAAGATATGAACACAGGAGTATTGTATGTAATTATGGACTGACTGTGCCATACCATGAGGTAATGAAGAAAACCTCAGGCGATCACTGGAACTGGCACAAATACAAAGAGTGAAAGTGTCAGGATAAAACCTTGTTGACCATGATGCCAATTTCAGTAGATTTGAGATCCCATCTGGGAACCAATTTGGCAAGGGCAGTGGCTGGCAACTGTTTACATCCTCATATACATTGATTTGATTTCTTTTATGTGTGCCTTTATTTTCTTCCCTCTGGCTTCCAAAGTCTATAACTTGATTTTCTCTAGAGATAACTATGTAGTAAGTTCATGCAAATTCCATTTTTAAATTACTAACTTGTTAGTGAACAAACACAGGAACAGAAATTCAGGGAAAAGTATAATTTTTTAAATTTGTGTATGGAAATTTTTGTTCCTTTAACACCTGAAATATAACAGGTACTATTTACAATTCTGTTTTAACAATTCTATCACAGCAAATAACTTTAAGAGATATTTATCATTTCATCCTGTTAGCAAAACTATGAAATTTAATTAGTAGAAGTCTGATGAAACTTGGCCTAATTTGATGCATACTCTGAGAATATTTTCTTTAGTATTTAAATTTCAACCTTGGATTTATTGTGGTCCTCTTATCCTTATCAACAAACACCTATAAAATTTTATCTTAAAATGTTTTCAAATGAGTTTTAAAGCCTGGTTATAGTTAAAGATAAATGTGGGAGTTTTAATGAAATAAACTAACAGCCATCACTGCGATGGGTAAAAATCATAATAGAGGAGGAGGATTTTCTGGCCCAAAGATTTAACCAAAATGATTATTTAAGATAAGAAAGCATAAACAAAAAGGACTAGGAAAAATAAAAAGAATTGAAAGTCAACAGCTTAACCTGTATGTAATACAGGCTAGGTAATTATCTGAGATGAGTAAACCTCATTCTCTTCTGGTGCTGGGAAATATGCTGTACTATAAGATGCAACTAAGTTTAATTTGCTCAAAGTTAAATATTTAAAGGTTATTCATGCCTATTACATAGGCAGGTGCAATAGGTATTAATTCTTGAAAGAAATAATGTCCTTTAGGAAATAAAGCTACTCCTGGTGGCTATTTTTTTCCATGTTTCTGCTGACACTGGCCAAATCGCTTTTCTGGAGTTAGGGTTGTGCCCTTTATTTTGGAGGTCTTTGTAGCAGACTTTTCAGAAGTTGGGACCAGTCAGCAGATGCAGTCCCAGCAGGCTGCCCTACCTCAATGTTTTGTCCTGGGCTCTTCACCTTGAGGATTTGCTTGGCATGTCTGAAGGGATCAGAGGCTTACATAAACCCAAAGTTTATCATAATTTCATTGCTAAAGTTGCACAGGCCAGAGGGTCAATTCTGAAGCCTGGATAAACTGGTTACAGAGCGAGGAATTACTATTTGGAATGTGACAATGGTGGATCAAAGGGATGTTTCTTAGGTCAAGGAATTTTTCTAATGTATATTTTTAAAAAGCAATTGCCTTATTTTTCTCTCTATAAAAGACAGGAAGGTGAGAGAATTATACCTGTCTCAGAAGAACAGGCTGAAAATGATGTCATATACTGTGAAAGTACTTTGAAGAGCATCCAAGATGCAAGATGTGTAGTTGAAAGATTTTTTTATTGTTATTAATAGCTAGTATTATAATGAATAACAGAACTTTAAAAAATAGATCTTGAGAGGAAAGCATACTTCTATTATAATGTTTTATAAAGTGGAGGTGGAAGCATAATTTGTGATCCTTTGATTTTGCAAAGGATCATATATACAGTGAAAATAATATTGTCCTGCAAAATAATGTATTTTACACAAAAGAAAAATTATTGGAAAATTAATAGAGACACAGAACTTCCATACTGCATCCACAAGGCCATGTTGTTCTGGTCAAATAGCTGGACTTTCCATTTGTTTCCAGATCTTGGACTCGAGATGTGTTTATTATGCAGTTATGTTAGACAACAGGGTTTGTAAAAATTCAGCTGAGGAGTCTTAGATTTCCTTAATTAAGACAAACGTTTATTGAATGCTCATCGTATGCTGGCTGTTTGTTAGCTGCTGAGAATTCAAAGCCTTACATGACGCTGTCTTTGAGAGGACTGATCCACTGATGAAAAACCTCATGGATAAAGTAGGCAGTGCCTGGTGAATACCTACACAGCCTAAATCAAAATCGTTGGCTTTTCTATCATAAAAATTTAATTTTAATTTCTAAAAGAGAAATGAACACTCCTTTACAAACACAATATTTTTCTTCTAAAGGCAAGACATTATTCTAGAAAAATAATTGACCTAAAAAAAAAAAAAGATGGGTGATAAGGGGTTGAGAAAAACTGTGTCCTGGGAGGGACAGCAGTGGGAGCAGGGCCGTGCAACTCTCAGCTGTTTCAGGACGTGCTCAGGCTTCAGATATTTTGAGTGAATCCGTCTCACTTTGCTGTTCATCGGTCAGAGCTGTGAGGTTGGGAACAAACACTACTATGTAATGATGGTTTTTCCAGGTAACTGTCGGGTTTCCAGCACTGCTGCAGGCTTTCTCCTGTCCCCGGAGTTTGTGCAGGTGCTATCTGGGTACATTTCCAGATAATACACAGATAGATTTCCCAGTCAGGAAGAAGCTTTGTAAGCACTAGGAATCCTTCTTCCTCTACTAATTTGTCATTTTGGACCTTTGGATCAGGATAAGTCTTGTGTGTCATGACCCAGAGGTGTTACTGAGGAGTGCTCTGAACAGGGGGAAGTTATTAGTTGTTAAATATACATGGAGGTTTTAATTCACTTGCACAGACACCCTGTTTCCTGGATACCCTGCAAAATTAAACAAATCAATAAAATAATGGGATGGTTTGTTAAATGAAGCCATTTAAACACTTTTGTCAAAGACCAAAAAGGTTAAAATTCATACCTGGCTTCTAATTTCAGAGGAGAGGAAAAGTATCCTAGAAAATAGGGATGATTAGGTGGAAGACATTCGCTTTTAAGTAAAAATCAAATCACCATAGCAGCAAGTTCACAAAACTCTCAGTGGAGCTTAGGGAAGCTATGATGAAATTATTACAGCCTCATCGACATTACCATAAGGAAACATTAACATTATTATTATTATTATTTGCAGTTGTGGCTGGGGCTGGGCTTGAACCTGCCACCCCTAGTATGTGGGGCTGATGCCATACTCCTTGAGCCACAGGCACCAACATTAACATTATTTTTTTTAATCAATTAGAGATTTCAAAATATTTTAAAGGAGCCACAAAATATTTTAAAGTGCCATGTATTTTAGCTACAAAATAAATTTTTCGAATCCCGAGAAGGCAGAACACATATATTTTATGTGAAATTAAATTTTCATGTCTGTGGTTTTAAGAAGTCTCTAATATATGGGTGAGCTCAGCAATGCTATACTCTCAGTAAATGCAACTAATAGAACTGGAGGAGGAGAAGGGTCCTAAAGGAGGTCTCTTCCCATCATGTCCATAATAATGGGATGCCCCTGCTCCCGTGGCCTTGCTGGTACCTGTGCCGGCCCATTGCACAGCCCACAGGGGTCCTCAGAGAGGGAAAGTTAATAGAAATGAAGCATTTGCTCTCTCTCCTCATGGCCTTCACTTAGTCTCCTGGGAAAGTATAAATTCCTTCTCGATTTCATGACAGGCTTCTCACCAGTCCACGTCAACCCCCTTCAGTTCTTTTAATCATTTGGTTTGGAGTGTGTTGACACCAAGGCAGAGGGTTTATGCCAAATGTAGCTTTCCTATCCCCCTGCAAGGAAATAATAAACAAAACGAGCACTTCCCGGTAAGTGAACCTATTTGAGAACAAAATTAATGGCCCTGTTACTTCAATGGTTTGTGTGAGTGAACACCCAATTTGGGGGGATGGGCATCCCAGTCTATCCGTTCTTGGTGACTCAGGGGTCACATTGGGATTTTAGAGCTGGAGCGAATCATAAAAACCTGATACATCAGCACTCCCCAAACGTGGCTGTTTGAGCATCACCAAAGAGGTTTTAAGGAATTCGTACGACTGTGCTGAGCTCCCTCCAGGTCCAGCAAAGTACAGTCTCTAGGCAGTCACCCCCTGGTAATTCTGCTTTGAGGAAAAGATCAGCCTTACAGCTTTACTTTATGGAGGCATAGAGAGACTGGGGATTGTATGTCATCAATAAATTTAGATGTAATTGAATTGACTGCCTTGCCCAGGGATTGGGTGATGTGGGAGCCAGGACCAGAACCCACATGTCCTTGATTCTAGTTTTCTTTTCATACCACCACCCACTGCTCTGACCAATATCATTCAGAGGCATGTAACTTCCATGGACTCGAGGGTAAAAGGTCCAGAAGTGCCTATCTGAGAACCCTACACACACACACACACACATACACACACACACTCAGCTCTGAGTTTTGGGGCCTCCTGACTGCCTTCGACGTGCCTTTCTCCAATTCTCCCTCTCTTGACATTTTAATCATCTTGAGAAATCTTCCTGAACTTGGTCGTCTTTTTGGCTCTTTCCATCAGGCTTCTCTTCAGGACGTCCAAAGCTGTTCATCCGTTCTCACGCGTTCTCTGCCAAGCCCGTTGCTCACAGGAGGCCTGGCCGCTATGTTGACTACCCGCTTCCCATGCTGTTCCTCCTCCCAGGCTAATGACACTGCCGTTGCACAGACTCCTGATCGTAAGGATGTTGGGTCTGATTTCTCTCTCTACCTCTGAGAGGACACGTGAGCTGTGGTATTTGCTACGGAAGTGTACATGCTTTTTAAAGTGCTGCTGCCAGCCAGTTGGAGAGGGTTCTGTGGCAGGGGAAGAAATCTCGGTTGGATCAGTTGATTGTAAAAGCTGGTAACTAATTAGGATGCAGCCCAGAGGTACTTGTGGAAAAACTGCTACATTATGACATCCCGTATTTGAAGTGAAGATATACTGACCCAGCAAACTACACAATCCCAGTCACTGTATTTGTAGTGAATACGAACTGTGTGTCTATTCCAAGGAATCTGCTCCTGTGTTCAAAAGACAGTGTTGGTTCCTATTTTCATCCTTAGTAATATGGTAATCTCATGGTACTTTGATGATAAGTTTCGTTTAGGCTTTAAACTTAATATTAACAACTAAGGGATGAAACACTTGCATTAAAATGAAGAGTAAAGAGATATGGAACTCATTTAAGGCTTTTACGCAGTCTTACATTCACAGCAAATTGCCAGTTATCATCTCCTAGGCACGGGAAACCCGTTCTCAGCTCTGCTACATTTGGTTAATTATAATTTACCTAGTGGTTTATGCGTTCATCCATTTGTTTGATCATGCTGTGAGTATTTACTGAGCACAAAGCAGCAGGCACCACCTTAGGCCGCGTCCTGGAGGGGCTCCTGGTCTGGTGGGGGCTCTGTCGTGTGTACAGCCTTGCTCATAACTATGTTTTAGTCCATAATTTTTAGTAAATGAGATCCTGTCATGCTCTGGCTGTCTCAGCATTAACTTGCAACAATTCTTCCCCAGTTAAGACCAAGGCGTCCTTCACCATTTTTTTGACGGGCTGCATATTATTCCATGGTGTGAATAGGAGATGGGTCCATCACTATGGCCTTGACGCTGAGGCCAAGCTGTGCCCAGCCAATGGCCGAGTGTGTCTCGTTCCTTCAACAGTCCCGCTTGTTGCAGGATTCCTCCAACAATCATTGCTTGAGGACGCCCCATCAGCACAGCGGCAATGTTCCCAGGGCGTTCTCAAGCTGCTGAGGCTTTTCCGAGCCTGATCCTTCCCACCCGCTCTCCTTTCACAGGTGGGAGCTGGGTCAGCCTGCACCGCGGTCTTCAGACTCTGCATCCACTCCCGTTCCTCTGCCTTTGTTCTTTATTTTTTTTAAGAGACAGAGTCTCATTTTATCGCCCTTGGTAGAGTGCT
Organism: Galagoides demidoff; assembly: GCA_963574575.1. NCBI lineage: Eukaryota > Metazoa > Chordata > Mammalia > Primates > Galagidae > Galagoides > Galagoides demidoff. The sequence goes on along the minus strand of CAUYQV010044879.1, from coordinate 783 downwards.
GTGGCATCACAGCTCACAGCAACCTCCAACTCCTGGGCTTACGCGATTCTCTTCTCTTGCCTCAGCCTCCCCAGTAGCTGGGACAACATGCGCCCACCACAATGCCTGGCTATTTTTGTTGTTGTTGTTGTTGTTGCAGTTTGGCCGGGTGGGGTTCAAAGCCACCACCCTCTGCATATAAGGCTGGTGCCCTATCCACTGAGCCACAGGTGCCACCTTGCACCTTTGTTCTTCATGACGTTTACTCTTATAAATCTTCTGCATGTCAAGTCTTGTCTTCACCTCTGCTCCATGGAAGACCTGACTGGAACACTGTGCTCTTATTTCCATGTATATATTTTTTAAAATTTTTTTAAATTAAATCATAGCTGTGTACACTAATGCAGTCATGGGGTACAGTATGCTGGTTTTATATACAATTTGAAATATTTTCATCAAACTGGCTAGCATAGCCTTCATGTCATTGTCTTAGTTATTGTGTTAAGACATTTATATTCTCCATTTAGAAAGATTCACACGTACCCTTGTAAGATGAACCATAGGTGTGATCCCAGGATCCATGTATATTTTTAATTTTAACAGATATTATCAGATTGCTTTCCAAAAAGACAGTACAAATTTCCATTTCCATCAGCAGTGTAGGAGAGAACCTTTTTCTCTGACTCCCCACCAAGGATTGGTAAGGTCGTGCCTTTGAACTTGTGCCAGCCTGACAGGCATAAGGCGACTCTTTCCATTAGTACCTTTCAGGGCTTCCTCTTTTTATCATTTTTGTTATTAAGA
>CAUYQV010044873.1:0-24143 GCA_963574575.1 Galagoides demidoff | reverse complement strand
ACCACCTTGATCATAGACTTCCCAGACTATGAAACTGTAAGCAATCAAGAAGTGCTGTTTATAAATTACTCAGTTTATAGCCCAGGATGAAGGAGAAAAATGGAGTGGGAAGTTAGGAGGGAAGAGTTTTGACAGAGGGAGAGTAAACAGTGGGACCACACCTATGGAGCATATTGCAAGGGTATAAGTCAAATCTATCAAGTATAGAACACTAATGTCTTTAACACTGTGATTAAGCAAATGAGGTGAAAGCTAGGTTAATTAGTAGGATGTAAGCACTCTAACAAATAATCAATACACTGAATCCCACAAAGGCATAAATATATTCATGATATATGTATATATGACCTAATTTAAAAAAAAGAAAAAAAGTACTATGTCTGTATGTATGCATACATGTATGTACATATTTACAGATGTGTATCTATCTATAAAAGGAGAGAATGATAAAGCAAATATGTCAAAATGGTAATTTGTGATCCTAACAGTGTTCAATTGCATGGGTCATTGGAGAAGTACAAATTAAAACCTCAATAATATACTATTTCTCACCCACGGAACTGGCAAAGTTTACAATGTTTGCCAACATCAAGAGTGAGAGAGTATCTGGAGTAACAAGAACTCTCACATAGTGGGGGTGGAAGTGAAAATTGGCACTATTTTTGAAACAGTCATTAGTAAATCTGAAGCCCCTATTACCCAGCAATTTCCCTTGTAGGTAAATATTTCAGAGAAACCAGTAAGATAAGAAACATGTACAAGAATTCATAGCAGTTTGGTTTATAGTAGCTACAAGTTAGAAGTAACCTAAAGACCTATCAATTGCAGAATAGATACATTCATATGGTGGGTACATTCATTTGGAGTACATCACAGTAATGAAAATGAATGATTTACAGCTGACAAAAGCATGGGTTTTGTCTTGAGTGAAAAAAGCAAGATATACAAGAACACACACTGTACAATCTCATCAGATAGAACTGAATAATAGGTGGAAATAACCTGTAGTACTTAGTGTGCACACACAGGTGGTAAAACTAAAAGAAAAGGAACTCATCATCATAAACACAGGATAGTGATTACGTCAAAGTATCAAAAAGGGGAGAGTAATTGAAAAAACACAGAGGACACCTGTACTGCTGACAGCATTCTGTTTCTCGATATAAATAATAAACAAAAGGGAGTATTCTTATTCAGTCTTTGATAAGGCATGCATGTTTTTATATGTACACTTTTCTCATTTTGATTATATGTTATGTTTTATTATTAAGAAAAGAAAAACAGGCCTCTTTGCCTACTTGCCCTGACAAAGGAGGCCCATTCACTGTCTAAAGCCAATGTATCCTGCTTTGTACTCTATGAGCCTATCTTTCTCTTTCTCAAATTTTGTTTCATGCTTTCCTTAAAAAAAAAAAAAAAAAAGAAAGAAAGAAAAAGAAAACAAAAACATAAAAAGAAAAAAAAGAAAATAAACATTATGTGTGGAGGAACTGTTAGCAGGTCAAGGAAAATTAGGGTGCATGCAGAGTATACATATAAGGAAATAAGTCTGGAAAGATGATCAAGTAACCTCTCAGTCTCTTGAGATGCTACACAATAATGTATGCAAATTTTGGCAAGATGTCCATTCTTGGTCTATGGCAAACACACATGTCTAGACTACTCCCTCCACCCCACCAAGAGTTCCCAACTCTTGTCCCTAATGCAGGCTTACTATAATTCCCATTCTCGGGTTCCAGACGCTATCTTGTATCATATATGTTCCTATTTGATTTACTTTTAGATGGTTCTTCTTACTAGCAAGGATTATGACTAAGAGAGGTCATGTGCTTAAATGTTACTGTTCCATTATTTTGTATTAATCAATTTATTTTTAGAGATGGGGGGGTCTAACTTTGTCACCTAATGTAGAGTGAAGTGGCATGATTCTAGCGCCCACAGTCCCCATCTCCTGGGCTCAAGCAATCCTCACCTTCAGCCTTTCTAGTTCTGGGATTACAGGCATGAGCCATTGGGCCCAGCTTACTCTATTATTAATTTAGAAGTCAAACAGTAACACAATGATAAATGTTTTTTTTTTTCTGATTTATCAACATATTAGGTACAAATCAGGCTTTTTAATCATAAGAAATTTCTAAAGGTAAGTAATATTCCTTACAATGTTCTAAGGTCACTTTTCTTTAACTCACCCTCAAAGTATGATGCTCCTGTGCTAAGAGCATTCGTAGTTCTTCATGTAGTGTTATAACTTCCAGAAACTGTCCCCACAGAGCCATCAGAAGTGAGCAAAGTTGTGCCAGATTCATATTTATAAGTTCTGCCAGTTCATCAGGATTTTCTATTTTCTGAAATGGTAAGAAGAAAAACTCACTGCTTCCTGAGACTTAGTATAACACACCTAAACACAATGTTATTGAGACTACTAATACAAAGACCAATTTGTTGTTTATAAAAGGTATGTGTGTGTGCACATGTGTGTATATAGAGAAAAAGATCAACTGACCAAAGGTCAGAACTGATAGTTACTGCAGCAATTTTCAGCAACTTAATCAGTATTTCAATATCTGAGATACGTTGCTGAAATAATGTTAATTATTATTTAAACCATGATGATCAACTTACACCAAAATACTGGGAATTTTAAACAGAATGTAAAAATCATGATAAACATTATTATAAATATTTTTGAAAGATAATAAATTCTCAGAGTAAGTTATTCCCCCTCAATCAGCTAAGTGCAGTATTTAAATTATCTGTAACTCTTCAGAAGAAAACCGAGATGCTTTCTACAGTTCTCTTTTCCCCTCACTCTTAGGGTCTTAGGCTCTATGCCACTTGTGGGTGCTCCTTTTACAGAGTTGTCAAACATTCCTTTCTTTTTTTCCTAAGAATTCATTCATCCATTATTTATTGAGTACATTTTAAATGCTAGGCTCCACAGCAAACACAAAGATTAATATGAGAATCTCACAGTCCAGTGAGAAGAGAAAAGCAGGTAAACAGCCTATTATAAAATACTTTCATTAGTGCTCTAATAGTGGTATTAAATTATTTCACTTATTTAAATATTCATTTAAACTAATCATAAAAGTTAAAAGTACTAAATTATACCATGACATGTAGAATCTTCTAAAATGCAACTGTTTTTCTTAAATTGACAAAATAAGATTTTTTAAATGAAGAATAATGAAAGACTATCAATGAGAATGACTGCTTCTCTTTGGGGCAAACATTTTTATATGAGAATAGGATTTTGTTTTTAATTCATTGAAGCCTCAGTCAGTTTTCAGGCAGATAAAATTTTACTGCAAAAATGTGTCTTTCAAATAATAGTAATGCTAGCAAATCTACCTTGAATTATAGGTGTTGATACTGAACGCTACTTCCATGGTTTCAATTACCATCTACACACCACCAACAACCACTAAATCTATACCTTAAGATGACATTGTTCTCCTGAGCTCCTGGTCCATTACTTACAGTTACATCTTCGCCTTCCCTTTCTTAAAAACGTATCTTATTATTTAAAAACTATATTTAATATGTTAAATGTTTAAATATACATATATACAAAGGGTGCCAAAATAATGGATATACATTTTAGGAGATTTTATTGTAAGTAAAATTTATCATTGCCCAAAAGTATAAGAACTGCAGGTAAAATAGATGTGTGTTGCCTAAGTACACTTGACCAGTCACAGCACCTTCAATTCAACCTCGAAAAGCAATACATGGATAGCAGTTCTTAAAATGTATGCACATTTTTGGCACCTACTCTATATATCTACAAATCCATATATCACATGTTACTACTACTCAATTTCCCACATAGAAATCAAGCTTAAACTTATCTATCCTAACTCACAAAACAAAAATTAGCAAAATTAGTAAGAAAGAAAGAGATTATGATCATGTCCTATTCACTTCCGAGACACTAGTAATTGGCACACAGTAGTAAATCAATATTTATGGAATAAATAAATGAATGAATGAGGAATTACAGGCTTTCAGCTAAGAAAAAAGACTCCCAGAATTTATGAAAAACATGTGCAAATTCCAGGATTCTGGAATAGAAGCTAACGCAGTCAATATGTAATGAATGAGGATTCATCAACACATGATGAATCTACAGATGTGTTTTGCCAGATGAAATCTTTTTATAAATGTATTAGAAATGAAGCTAACCAAGTATTGTTTATGTCTCTCGTAAGAACATACAGATTAAAATATATGCTAAAAAGCTAAAACCTGCTTAGCTAAAACCGTCCCAAGGATGGTTTTAACAGGGTCTAGGAAAGAACTGGGTAAGAATTTGAGGGTAATTATGTAACATTTTGTAAGGTAAGGAAAACTGTATCTAGCATAGTCTATATGCAAGCCTAAATAAATATCTTGCCCTTATGGGCTGAATAAAGTATCCAATTAGTTTTCTTTCTTTCCTGACAGTAATGCTATTTTGATAACCAGTAATTATTAATTTTGTTTCTTAGGAATTATGACACCAAAGTCCTGAGACAAGACTTTAGTATTTTTATTACTGGAAAAGCATCCTTTCAACTATAACTAAGTTACTCCTCTAGTTTTCATAAACCTCTTATAATCAATCTCAAAATAAATAATAATAAAATTCTTTTTTACAGTAAAAAAAAGAACTTAGAATTAAGTTTGACAAAATCTTTTATATGCATAAATGTAGGAATCTGTATATTTTTCAAGCCACATTCATTATCTTGTCTTATACACATTTTTTTCCTAACATTCACTCATCTTGTCTGATTATAAAATATTGCTTACTTTAATAGATTTAGATAACAGGAGAAACAAAAAAAAAAAAGAAAACTAAAAACTATAACATGGACTTTAGCTTCCAAATGCAAACAATGTAACCTAATCATGTGTACCCTCATATTAATCTGAAATTTTAAAAATTAAAGATCCCCAGGCGGCACCTGTGGCTCAAAGGAAGTAGGGCACTGGTCCCATATGCTGGAGGTGCCAGGTTCAAACCCAGCCCCAGCCAAAAACTGAAAAAAAAAAAAAATTAAAGATCCCCTCAAAAAAAAAAAAAGTTAATTTTAGTGTATAGCCTCAAATTTTTTTTCAGTGAAATATATAGCATATAGCAAAATCATATATAATTTTATACCATTCTCACTGAATAATATACAGGCATATTCTTACATTAAACATTTGTTGTAAGTATCATTTTTAATGTTGTATAACTTATTTAGATTATAAAGATCCCATAATTTGTTAAACCATTCTACAGTTGGGTATTTATTTAGGTTAACATTTTTACAATGTTAAAAATCATTGTATAGGGTGGTGCCTGTGGCTCAAAGGAGTAGGGCACCAGACCCATATACTGGAGCTGGTGGGTTTAAAACCCAGCCCTGGCCAAAAAAAAAAAAAACTGCAAAAAAAAATTATTATATGAATCTTTGATTACATCTTTGGTATAAGACTGAGACAAAGTATTCTTTTTGGCTTTGGACACATACTGCACCAAATTAATCTCTAGAAAAGATCTATAAGGCATAATCTGTATGTACCTCACTGTATCTCAAGAAGCACAATGCTAGTCAAAAAAAAAATCACAGCCAATATCATAGGCTAAAAATGGCATATTATTAAAAATCTCGTTTCTCTAATAATTAATGAGATCATATTTTCAGATATTAGCCTTTTATGTAATTATCTATACAATGTGAACATGCAAAATGGTAATTATTTTCCTATTGATTTATAAAAGCTCTTTAAATATTGTCATTATCTGTTCTATTGCCAAAATTTACCCTGTTCTTAATGTTAAATTTTGTTATGTCCATTTACATACTGAAATTTAAATGTGCATCTTAAAATTTATTAGTAATATGTAAATGCATATGTATTATTTCCAAAAATTTAATATAGATGCATATATGGTAAAGAATAAAAATTCCCTTTACAATCCTCATCCTGCATGCCACCTTTTCCTGTATTAATGTTAACTGCTTATAATATATATACTTTCACATATTTTATATGTAAATACATAAGCATAATCAAATGCCTAGCTTTTTAGTTTTTATTACATACACATACTATATGAAAGCAGATTATTCATATTTTTCTTCATTTATATTTTCAGTTAATATATCTTAAAGAGCTTTTGAGCATGAAAACAGTACCCACTGTCATGGATCAATAAATATTTCTTGAATTTACCATGACAACCAGGGAGTTTATAGTAACTAATGACACAATTCTTTATGCTTGTGAAGCTGTATGAATACCACTGTAGAATAGATTATTAAATAAAAACTGTTGTGTAAGGGTTAATGTGTATTTAAGAAATGTTTTAAATAGAATACTATACCATTTATAAACATCAACCTTTAGTTATTAAACATATTAGGGACTACTTTAGTGCTATTTAGTTCTATTGACGTATCTTTCTAATCTTTTAGAGAAGTCTTACTTTATTTCCATTGCTATTTTATACATATTTTAGTATCTAGTTGGGCAAGTCCTCCAAGTTTTTCAAAGTTGCCTTTATATTTCTTCAAATGATTTGGGAAGTCCTCTAAGTTTTTCTTAGCTGCCTTTACATTTCTTCAAATGATTTTTAAAGTAAGTTTAAAGTTCCCAGTGGAATTTTGATTTAGACTCATTAAAATGATTAACTTGAGAAAATGTGTTCTCTCTCTTTATAGGAGTATCATGTTTACTTGTTCAATTTTTCTTCAATTCCCCAGAGAAACACTATAGTTTTTCATATTAATCACACACATCTTAAGATTTTTAAGAGTTTAATATTCTTTCAAGCAACTACTATAAGAATATGGGTGATTTTTTTTAAAGAAAATACTTATTTTATTTGAATTGCAGGGAAAGCCAGTAAGATAGTATAAAAAATTACTTACATATCTGGCATATGTTTAATTTTCTGAGAAGGTAAATACTTTTCAGTCTAGTCTGTGTTCTAATTTATATATAAAAATATATTCCAAACCAAATACATGTTTTCACTTGATTCATCCTTCTGATTTCTTCCATTAATATAGCTGACTGAATACACAGCAAACTTAAAATAGAACATTTAATATCTTGGCAAAAATAAAAAAAAAGACAAGAAAAGGAAAAATATATACTTGATTTAATTGGAAGAATGAACTAAAAAAACTGAGACACAAATTGACCTTTGAACAAATCTTGAATTGATCTTTGAAAGAAACTTTCATTTTTAAACAGTATCATTTTATAAAACTACATAAGTCTAAATGATGTTTAAAAAATTCATCCAGAAATTCTTTGGATGAACTAATAGAAGAAAATATACATTTCTGATCAGTTAATTATCTTTGCTACTTCATTAATATGCAGAATAGAATAATTTTTTAGAACATAAATTAGCTTGATGATGAAGCCAAATGTATTTTGATCAACTAAGTTATATTCTACCATGATTAACCATCTTATCTTTACAATTTAGGAAATATGATTAATTAATTTGCATTTTCATAAACCAAATATTTAGAATAGGAAACAAACACAACTCAAATAACTCGATAATGTGCATTTTATCAAGTACCTTAACTTCTTCACATAGTTCAGTAAGTCGAGCTTCTACATCCATTTCCTCTGGAAGGAGTAAAAAGTAATTAGAGGAAATATTTCACTGTTAGATCTGAAAACTATTTGTGAAATTATATAACTAAATTATATTCCCTTAAAAAAATCAGAAGATTGAGAAATATTTTTGGATTATATTCAATAAATTAAGTTACAGCATAATATATTTTCATAAATACATTAATAGGTAACATGATTATTAAATTCTATCTTATTATTAAATAGTATGTTTCAATCCTCATAAGAGTTAACACTGTCAAGGAAAAATCAACTATATACATAATTTGTACAACTATGTCACACAAAAGAAAAAAATGTATAATTAGGTTATGCTGTATTTCACATTTTGTAATTTCTCATAAAATTTAATATTAGTGTTACATGTGCATATGGCTTGCCTTTTACAAACTTATTACTAAAAAACTCCAGTGAGATTAATTTTTATAACTGAAACACACTTAAAACATACCTAGAACATATACTATTCATGACAAAATCCTTTTCAATAAAATGTTAGTTCCTAATTTAGTGTAATAAATTAATTTTTCTATAAGATACTCTTAAACTGAGGGAGATTTTTGCTACATATTTCTGATTTATTTAATGTACGTTATAATCATCTACAAAAACGTATATTTATTTACAATTTAAGAGGTAATATTTACAAAGGAATACAGAAACTAAAGAATATAAAGATTTATTATTTATTTTTTGCAGGGAGAAATTATACTAAGACTTGAAATATTATCTTAAATATACTTAATTTAATTACTGGAGCTCAAACAGGAAGAAGTTCTCTTAAAACAGCAGCATAGTTTTAATCACACAAAATTCTATAATCTTGTTATGAAAGAGCTAACTGATCATGCTCATACAAAGGCAAAAATATATTCCATGACATCCCTGAATTCACTGTCAGCTTCCTATCTCATAGATTAGACAAAAAAGAATGATAAACACATAAATTTAATAAAGTAAGCAGTCATGACTATGTGATGAACACAACTAGGCTATAACGTGAACAAATACTCTGTTGGTAACTAAAACCAGTAGAACACATATACATTTTGTAATTCACAAAATTGCATATTGACATATACCATGATATAGATCGCTAATTTGATCAACTCAGTGATATCTAGAGAAATTTGCCAAGGTTTCACAAATTATCTGTCAAGATATATAGGTGGCTTCTAATATTAGGTTTTCCAAAACAAAAAGAATAGGCAGCAGACTCTGCATTAAAATTACATCTTCTATACAGCAACATCTGTTTTCACATTTCTTGTGATAGAAGAAAATCAGTACAGTCAGTCTTACTAGGTTGCAGGGCCTCTCTCTGAATTTAAAAAAGAAGAAAAACTCTCAGGTTTGATACATTTTAAAAATGTTTACACAGAAGCCTAAATTAAACTGGTACATCTGGATTGTGATTAGTGAGTTACTTTAATGTAGTGGTTCTCAACCTGTAGGTCGTGAGCCACAGGAACTGTCTTAAAGGGCCACGGCATTAGGAAGGTTGAGAACCACTGCTTTAACACAAACAACATCTTAAAGAATGTTTAAAAGTAAAACTTAACATCAAAATTATTTCAAAATCACTTAGGATTTTAAAGTAAGTTTAAAATTCTATTTTAATTATTTTTTCTTTTTAAAATGACATAGAGTTCACCTTTGAACAATTTGGGTTTGAACTGTACACTTATGCACAAATTTTTTTCAGTAAGTAATTGGAAATTTTTTTGAAATTTGTGACAATTTTTAAAACATAGCAAACTGTGTTGCCTAGAAATATCAAAAATAAAAAAGTTAAGTATGTCATAGATGCCTAATATACGTATATAATCATGTTGTATGTTTACTGGCTGTTTACGTTGCTGGTAAGGCTTCTGGTGAGCAGTAGGCTATTTATTAACAGTTAAGTTTTAGGGAAGTGAAATGCTATTTTATAGAGATTTTTGACTGTGTGGGGGCTGGTGTCCCAATCTTTGCACTATTCAAGGGTATGCTGTACATCCATTTATATAATTTCACAGAAGTGTATAAATATGGTCATTATTATATTAAATTCTTTTGAGGGGCCTTGGCTCCTCAGGCTAGTCCAAAACTACAATCTAGAACCTATCAATCCATATTTTTCAAATATACATACACTATGTCTGAGTTTTGTGGTTTCTGTTTTACAAAAATAGAATTGTATTTTGACACACTTTTCTGTACTTGCCCTTTTCTCTCAGCAAGAGTTCATGGAAATCTAGTACTGGCTCTAAAGCCTTTTTTAAATTGGCTCCATAATGTTCCTGGAGGTGGGTGCATCACATTTCTTCTATATTCTACCCTTGGCCCCAACACTGGGCATTTACCTTTGTTTATAATGTTTTGCCACTAAAAACAACACTGTAGGAAACCTGTTTATATCTATATCTTTACATACCATTATCTTATTTTTATGACACAGGTTAATGGAAGTGGGGGTTGCTAGGTCAAAGGGTACATGTATTTTATATCCAACCATTCACCTATCCATTCACCCAACAAATATTTTTAATACAGCTCAAAAAATGCCATACAATGCCAAGTTTAAGGATAAAAGATACATCAATAAAAGAGTTACTTAACTAACTTCATTATGCTTTAGTTTTGAATCAAGCCTTTTTCTACCCAACCAAGATAAGGCCCTTTCTATCTATATTCCTTATTGTATTAAACAGCATTCTATAAAACTATTTAGAATGCTCACATGTAAATTGATAGGCTGGCAATATAATAGTTTAAATCAGAAGTTTATTAATCACTAAAAAAACCCTAAAACATTTTATAAATGGCTACAATTTCATATGATGTATTTTTTAACTATACTCCATAAAGAATAACTATACATAATTCTCAACCTTTCTTTTTTCTTCCTGGTAAGAAAATCAGTTTCTCCTAACAGACTTAGTAAAAACTAAGTTTTTACTAAGTTAAAAACTAATAACACACCAGTTATTTCTGAGCTAGTTTTCATCTAAGAAATGTTGAGAGAGAAAGATTATGGCTTCTTAATTTACTTTTGTTCATACTTCTGTGATAAATAAAACTGTGATTTTATTTCAGTTTTTGATTTCTATAGCTTTTCATAAAATTGTGATGGTCTAGTCAATACAAAGTAATAAATTCTAATATACTTGTAGCAAGATAGTAAATTGTTATTGTTATTCAAGAACAAAACTCTAAAATATATATGAAAATAGATAAAATGATGAGATCAGAACATTTCCTTTACCACATATCTGGGTAGTGGTAACTTGATATTATTTTGTTTTTTTATATGGAGTAAAAGAACAAATAAAAATTGACTTAAAAAACAAAACCAGATACTGAAGATGCTTTTGTTCTCAATTCCTGCAATGCATGAAACAAATGTTAGTGTTTAAATAACATTTCATTATCATTAGGCCTATCTTAAGATGAAATTACCTTGAAAGCAAATTTAAGGAAAAATCATAAAATCAAGAAGTTCTGGCAATAAACATGGTTTTGAAAAAATGTACTTTGTAGAAACTTTACAAAGAATATGGAAAAAGCACATTCTTTGCAGTTACTACCTCTAGTTTTAAATAAATCTTCAATATTACAAATTAAAAAATTAACCAAAACTTATCTACAAACGAAATTGATTCTAAAAGTAATTTCTTAAATAAGAGTGGAGAAAACACATTATATGAATAAATATGTATTTATGAAATTTGATGCTAATTTAAAACAAAATTTCATACTATTTAAAAGGGATGATTTACTTATCCTATTTGCAAACATACCTAGACAGGTGTCTTTCTGGGTTCGTGGCTGTTTTCTTCTGAGAAGACGCTCATATAGGACCTGCATGTTGGCCTTGGCTAGTTGTAAGGATTGCACACAGCACTAGTTACTATACTCCTTTTACAACAAAATTTACTAGAATTTTCCAACTTGTTAATAATAGACTTAGTATTGATCTGATGGTGCAGTTAATTAGCTTCTCAGAATTACAAATGATGTACATTCACGTTTATATCACATTGTTTTTTCTATTTAAATTTGTCATCAACTTTTTATAATCCAATATTATTTTTATATTTTAATTTCTTAAGACTCAGAATTTGAGTGCAGGCAGGGATTTCAAAAATCAGCTAGGTTCACTCCCTGCTTTCACAACAGTAGATACTGAGATTCAGATGGATTATATAACTTGCCAAAACCTAGATTACAGAACTCCTTACTCTCTTTTTCAATAAGAGTTCCTTGTACCAAACCAATATTCAATTATATGTCATCAGAAAATGTACATCATTCTTCTAGGAAAAAAGAAAAAGGCAAGAAAGCAGAAAGGAATTTGAGATTTATTTTAAAAGAGGGAAGAGATTTTAGATAAATTTTTCAAAGCATGGTGGAGTTTTAAGATTTTTTAATAAATGCCTATTTGAAAACTCAAGAAAAGTACTAACAGACGCAAATACAATAATTATCTAATTGAGAATTACTTTATATCTACTTTTTAAAACTGGTGCAGGCTTGGCACCTGTGGCTCAAGTGGCTAAAGTGCCAGCCACATACACCTAAGGTGGTGGGTTCAAATCCAGCCCAGGCCTGCCAAACAACAATGACGGCTGTAACCAAAAAATAGCCAGGAGTTGTGGTGGGCGCCTGTGGTCCCAGCTACTTGGGAGGCTGAGGCAGGAGACTCATTTGAGCCCAGGAGTTGGGAGGTTGCTGTGAGCTGTGATGCTACAGCACTCTACCCAGGGGGATAGCTTGAGGCTCTGTCTCAAAAAAAAAAAAAACCAAAAAAAAAACCCAAAAAACTGGTCAATATAGTGATGTTTAGTCAATAATATATTATATTATGGAAACATATTAGTGCCTGTAATTTAATCTGGTAGGATAAAAATCAATAATATTGCTAGTTTAGAATATGCAATCAATACTTTTGTTTGAATAGTTAATAGCATGTTAGATGTTTTCCTAGAAGATACATTCAAGAATAATCAAAAATTCACCATAAGGGAAAGAAAAATAAAAAGTATTACCCACAGTAATTGAAAATGAGTCTTGATTTTAAAAATTCTTAAGAAACTGTTATAAACTACATGTTGATGCCCACCCTTTTTTGAGCAACAAAAACTATATTGCGCTATTTCCTGCATTCAACCATTCATTCGACCAACATTATTTTGAGTAAATGTATGTCTAAGGTACTAATAATTTCATTCGATTTCTATTATTCACTTATCAAAACTAAATAAAGTCTAGGTTTGCTTTAGAATTTTATTGTCTGATAAAATATTTTAAACTAGTGTTTTAGAATAAAGCTGACATTCATTTAGTAACTGACCCCGGAAATTAAATATAAGAACTCTTTTATTATGTTATGTTTTGCATGTAAGCCCAAAGTAATATATAAGACTTAAAAGTTACCCAAAAGAAAACTGAAAATCTTATAAATAATTGAATTATTACAGTGAGGGTAGATTAATAAATTAGTAATAAAATGCTAACACTGTCAAAGCTATTTGAAATAAATCTTTGCCTTTGAAAAGAGAAACATTTTTGTTTAATTATAATATTAGTTACAAATTTTACTATTAAACTTATTTCCTTTCAGAAAGAAATTTTTTTCTACTATAAAATGTGATTCACGTGTTTATCTGTAAATATTACATGTTAAATCAACTTGCAAATCCCATGCAGATGGACATCTTCCTGATTCTACACACGCTTCTGATAGGCTCATCTAACCTGATAGGAACATATTCATCCAGCTGGGTGAGTTTCTCCTGATCATTCCATAGCTAAACTGATTTCTTATTACTGCTGTTGCAAGAGAAAGGAAGAGGAAAAGTCAAACTCTTTAGAGACAGAGACCTATCCTTTGCTCCATACTTGGCACAAAGCACCTGACACAAAAGGTGCTCAGAAAAACCCCAAGGGAATTAAGCAATATTATTCCCAGAGCTCTTTTACATCCTCTGCCTTTTCGATGATTTCACCTTTCCTTTCTGATGCATGCACCACATCTGATTCCTTGTAATCTCTTTACCTTGAGAGTGGAAATTACTTTATTTATAGACTCAAAGTGTGTGACAGAAATTGTTCTAAACGTGCATTCTAAATGAGCACAAAATAATGCCTCCCTGTATTCTACTGTAGCATTACACATTGAAACTATTAGCACATTTTCTTGGAGAAATACCATTACATGCGGCTTTTAACTTTTACATCACTATTTTCACATTACTACTTTTCAGGTATGTGATAGCATCCTTCATTAATACGGAAGTTTAATAGCTTTGTGATATGGTCATTAAACCTAATCAAAATTTTAAGGTAATTCTCTTTCAAAAATGTTTTTAAGTTCCAAACCACCAAATTAAAAAATATTTGGAACATAATTTTTCTACTAATTGATGATAAGCAATAGTTTACATTAATTAGTTCTATTTTATAAATGATTTTTTGATTTTTAAGAGAGAAAATTTTTTAAAATTTACATTTCAAGCAGTAGCATCCTATAGAATTTTTCTAAGGAAAATAGAAGGATTCTAAGTATGTAAAATACAAGAATGAAAGAGAATGTTTTAGAGAATGGTCAAATATTACCATTTTTGTTTTGAGAAAGAATATGTAGTCAAAAAAAAAAAAAAAAAACAAAACCATATTTTCGATTGCTTGTGTATCTATGTACCCACTGGAATTACTGACTCAAGCATTTCCAAACAGTCAGTTTTGTAATACTTGCCTCTAGGCAAGTCAAGATAATATAAACTAACCTGACTAAATAATGGAATTAATCAAATCTATCTGAGTAGTTGCTGATAGGCAGTGACATAACAGCCAGCATTTTTTAAATTCACAGCTAAATTTGAGTAGGGTACAAGTCCTTACACTTTATTATGTAATCCAAAAGACAATTAAATAGTGTAAGTAGTCTCAAACCCAAGAACTATTTTCAGTAATAGTTGACTATTTTAGAGAATACATCGATATTGTTAAAAGACAGATCCTTGAGGAACAAAGGAATAAACAAAGAATACAGATTTAAGTAAATTTCAAAGCAATCTATGATTTAGTCAAATATAAACTGATAAAAATTTATTCTGAGAAAAGCTATCAGTTGATATTTAAAAATAAAAGCTTATAAAACATAGAAAGTTTGAATAAAAAATTATCTTGCCGATCCCAATAATTTGTTGTTTGTGAAATGATACATAAAAAGTGCAAACTAGGATGGCATATGAAATCAAAGCATATGTACTATACCACATATAAATACAGATATTACTTTTCGATTAAACTTGAAACTTCATTTTTTAGATGGTTTAAATAATTTTCAGTGTTAAAATATTAATGTTATTTTTCTCTAAAGCTATATAAGAAGAATAGAGATATAAGATAACTTAAAACCAAATGCATATAAAAATGTCTCAAGTACCCACAATCTGCTTTCACTGTAAAATATTTGAAAGTATGGATTTAATTTTCCTCCTTATGAGTCCATAGATATTAATAATTATATTAACTTTCTAGTATGTTTTCTGTTTATATTTTAAGAGTAGTAGTATATTGACTTTTTTCAATCTAACAAAAGACTCATCTCAAACTCAGCACCAAGAACTTACTTTCAATATTGTAAAAAAATGTTTTTAATCGCAAAAAGTGATTATCAAGAGTTGAAAAAGATGGAATTGATAGAGAAGTAAAAGTGAAGTAGATAAATATTGTAGTTTTAGTATAGAAAAACTATGGCAAAGCTGCTAATTAGCAATATAAAATAAAGAGAATGACTTGAACTGTAGGATAGGTCTTGCTACTTTTAACATACCCAGTTCTAGTTTCTGACAAGAGGGAATCTCTTCTGTTACCGTAATGAAGTAGCTGTGCAATCCCTTGAAGGCTAGCAGCAAAGTGGCACAAAGCGTATAATGAAAACGATAGGCGTGATGTAGGAAGGAGTCTGCAATGACGAAGCTGCAACCCTAAATGAAACACAGATTTGGTATACAGAGTGTTAATAACCCAAAATTTAAAAATACTGCACTTGAAACTTGGGAAAATAAAAAATAAACCTGAGCATTTGCAATCAGTTATTCAAAAACACAGAAGAAATTCAGTAATATTTTAGAGAGGTGTTTCAAATACAAATAACTTAAACATATGAAATTAGACACTAATAATTTCAGTTATAGTGGATTTTTACTACAAGCAAATAAAATTATGTTTTTTTGTAATATGAGATTCGTCTTACATTTGGACTTAAGAATAGACACTCTGCTTTTATAAGAGAAACAGTATAAAAAATAGTTGTATTTGCACTACAAATACAAAATAGTTGGATTTCAACTCTGCCAACTGTCCTTTAAAGGTACCCCTCAGGGATGATTTCTTCTAAGGGAGCAAGTGGTGACAGCACAAGTTTAAAAAGGAACTGGCTGTCAAAATCCACTCAATCTGTTAACATTTTGAAGTATTGGGTTTGTTTTTCTTATTTAAGTAGATCTGTTAGTTGCTAAGCTCAATTAATAAAAAGAAATATCACATCAACAGATAAAACAAGTAAAAACATTTCTTTTAAAATAAGGAGAAAAAGAAAATTTATAAGCATAATCAGTCCTTACATCTGGTGATAACTGTTTTGTGTAGTTAAGACCAAAGACCACGCTTTCAAGAGTAGGAATCACGGAATCTTTGTTTTGCGCTGGTGCATTTCTATTTAACCAAGTAGTCTTCACAGGGCGAGGAAAGCTGGAGGAGTAAGTATTACATTATTATTGTCATAATACTCTATCCGAATGTAAGTCAAATATTTGCAAAAGAAAATCTTATAGGAATAGAAGAGCAAGGATTTTGCAAGGTTCTGAATTCTGAAGTATTCTTAAGGTAATTTTTCCTTAATTTGGAATAATTATGAAAAAATATAATGAATATAAAAAAACTAAGGCTGAATATTTGAGAAATTGGATTTCCAGAAGTTGCAAAGGACATTAAAGATGAAACATGGTGGGACACAGAGTAGCTAAAGGACACCTGAGAGTCAAGCTGGAATTTGGAAATAGTGATGCGCAGAACTGGTTACCAAGTCCGAAAGGTTCATAGTCTAAATCAAGAATGGACGCTATTTACAGAAAAAAAGAGCACCCACTTGAATACAGAGGAAGAAAAACTACTAAATATATCAAAAATAAGATATTTCCCTTAATTCTCTTCACTAAAAGGCAAAAAGCCTATCAAAATCATTTTTTAAGTGCTTCAAGGCATCCTCTTAATCATATATGAACTACTTCTGTTAGTATTAACATGGCATTTAATAATGCATAAATTTCACAGAATAGGAAGCACATTTCCATCTGAATGTTTAAAAATCATACATAATTACATCTGAGTATTTGGACTGTTTGGTAGTTTGGCAAAAGGGAAAAGATAGAAAAGTAAATCAATCTTGCCATAAGCAGAGAAGAGTTTTTGCAAAATCAACATGCTTTGCAAAAATAAATTATCTGCATCCCAGCAATGAAAGGAGTTGCAAGTCAATGGTAAATTCAATGTGTTTTTCAGAATTGGGTCATACAAGTTATACTTAAAGACATCTAATATAAGAAATAGTTCATATAAAAAACAAAAAAATTCTAAAGCATTTGTTTTAATAATCAATATTATCTCTATAATTGGGTTGACCATAGAAATTATGTGAAATAAACATTACATTTAAGACGTACTGTTATAAAATAATTTTTTTCAGTGTACTTAGAGGGTAAAAAGCCACCTATAATAAACCTTCAGGAAAAACTTGTTAAAGAAGAAATAAATAGGGAATGTAGTCCTTAGACATGACCCCTTTACCAGCACACCAGCAGCAAAAAGCTTTCCTTACCCCTTCCTTGCTTCCCTTTCCCGACCTATCGTTTACAGGCAGAGGAAGGCAAGGAAAGACTCTGCTTTTTCCAGGGCAAAGTTCTAGCAGCAAGAGAGGGGCAACGAGGGCCGTGGCAGCGAGGTAGAGAACAGCAGCCTCAGCTGTTGCAGGCATGTTGTTTGCTTTCCCGGGCACTAACCAGAGCCAACAGTTAATCCTCTTGGCTTCTGATTCTGAGCCAAAAATGTCTTCTTCCAGTAAACGGTCTCTAGGAGATGAGCTGTCTCTTTCTCCTACTAGTCTGTGGCAAAAACTGCTGCATTGCAAGAGGAAGCACACATTTAACTCACTAGGATTTGTGACAGGAATATCACTACCATGTTTAATTAGGGCCTTAAAAAGCAATCACCCAAGCTAATCTCCATAAATTGTGCATTTTTCAAAAGAGAACTAAGTTAGTTTTGTAATGATAGTCTTGGTAAGTTTTAAAAAGAACGGTTAAAACAGCTTAATTAGGAAATCTTACTGAAATTACAAAAGATTCATAAAACTACACTAATGTGCTTTATAAATAGATGAAATTTTAGCATTAAAATCTAATATGTAATAATCATATAAAAGCAACACTGCTTATCACTTATTTGAAAGTCATAGTTCAAAAACATCTCTTATCACAGAAGTTTCATTAACTTATGCTGTTATTATTACACAGTAATCGATTTCAGAAAATCTTTCAAAAATATTTTCAAGAAGTTCGTAACTTAACAAACCCTTCCTGCTTATAGCTATAGCAACCAAGCGCGACCTCTCAAAGGCCTAGGGAGGTCAGACACAGACAGCAAGACAGTGAGTTACACATCTTATTATACAACAAGGAAGTCAAAGCAAATCACCAGGAGAAACGCACTTCCTCCTACCCTGCATCTAACAGGAACTAGTCAACATGATCTTTAGGGAAGAGATTAGACAGCAACACAGGGACAGAGGTTCTCGACTACTTTTTAAAACCATGTAAAGATATGGCACAGGAAGCTATTACTTGTGGTCAATTATGTTAAATTGTGTTGGGCTTCTATAAATTCTGAGGGTAATTCTGCAAAAATGACCTACTTAGCTTTCTGATAAATGAGTTTACAATGATATCCTTTAGGCACTATCCCTAATATCAGCTGTCAGAAACAGATGTGCGTCAGAAATAGATCTGCATCAGAAATTGAATCATTTGAAAGTCTTTCGTATGTACACTGGCTGCCCATACTACAATTATGTTTTTACCATAAAAACCAAACAGCCTGAAATGTATTTTTATATGAATGAAAGCCAATCTGTCTCCCCATGGGAATAGACAGAAAATGAAATTATCCCAATGTATTTATTAGTATCCATAATATAATCCCTTTTAAAAAATGGTACATGGTATAATTTTAAAATGCTTAGTAAAAATCCATAAATTGGTTCATAACTTAGACAGCAAAAATTACTGTATGATAGGAAGAAAATAAAATTACCCCATCTAGAAAAGAGACAAACAGAAAAAACTAAGAAAAAATTCCTATACTTTGCTAGAGAATGAGTATTTACAGAACAGCACTGTATCAAAACACAGGTACAGACTAAACAATGTTGGTCATTTCTAGAATGTATTCTTGGCCAACTTACTTGAAATTGACCAAAATTATTCCATAGTTCTGTAATAAAAAAGTTAGTCTAATGTGTCTAAGCTCTTGAATTTTATTTTAACATGAAAGTATTTAAGTAATTATGAATTAAAAAATCTTTACTATTTCAGTTATCTTTATCAAAATATATTTTCCATATACAAATATTTACATTACAATAAGAAGCACCAAGGCATTGGTTAAATTTACCTTATTAGTGGCTGGTGTAGTGCAACCAAAGATGCATGGACTGTAACAGACACAACAGAAAGGTGGAAGTAATCAAACATAACATTGATGTGATGATGAAGGCCTCTGTGTGGGCTAAAGTGCAGCTTCAATGTTCGGCTACTTATTAGTTGCAAGGTGTTCAGATCATCTGCCCTGCAAAAAGCAATGCATTTGAAATAAGTACAGAATATTTAGTCCAATATTTTGTAGAGTAGTTTAAATTATCAAAAACATATACTTAACTACTTTTGAAAAATTTAGAATAATTTTAAAAGCATCAAATTTGTATTAGATGACAATAGGAAACATTAAAGTTGAGAAAATAACCAGATCTTACCTAAAGTTTTCTATGGTATGAGCTATTTTTTCACTAATATCCCTATGATTCCTTTTTTTTTTTTTTTTGAGACAGAGTCTTACTTTGTCATACTTAGTAGAGTGCCAAGGCATCATAGCTCACAGCAACCTCCAAGTCTCAGGCTCAAGCGATCCTTTTGCCTCAGCCTCCCAAGTAGCTGGGACTACAGGCGCCCTGCCACAGTGCCCTGCTATTTTTTTTTTTATAGATGGGGTCTTGCTCTTTCTTAGGCTGGTCTTGAACCTGTGAGCTCAGGGCAATCCCTTCACCTCAGCCTCCCAGAGTGCTAGGGTGATAGGCATGAGCCATCACACCCAGCCTCTATGAGTCCTTTTTGATAATTCAGGGATTAATCTCAAGGTAAATTTTAGTCCACGGGGAATATTGTTTATGACAAGGTTGAAGTATAACATAGATCAAATCCTACTACAATAAATCCCAAAATATATGTCAAATTATTTTTGCTGTACAAAATTTTATTAAATGCTGCTCAAAAATAAGCAGGCCATTGCTTATTTAGCAAAATAAAACTGTTTAGTTTGTCATTAGATTTACATAAATAAAAAATCTGATTCAATGCCATGAAAAATGATAACCAAATACACTTTAAAAAATCTATCCATACTTAAAAATACCTATTGGTAATGAACTACTTATTTATTTCAGCTTACTTCACATAAAGACTTTTGATTTGGTTAAAAAAGTACTATGACTAGTTATTCATCTTACATGAAACTAAATTTAAATACCATTTTCAAGAAGTATTGCTAAAAGTATATTGTAGTAAGGAAAAAACCCTCCAAAAGATAAAATTGTTAAATGGATTTTTAATTCTTGTTTTAAATGAATTCAAGCACAATTTGTCCCTAAAATATATCACTGCATGTCCAGGTATGTGGGCAAGTTTTATGTAGCCAGTCCTAAAACTTTCTCAAGAGCTCTGGAAATTAATGAACTAGTACTACTGTCAAGCTTAAGAGTCACTGGTTGTGGTAATTCTGAGAATATCAACAAAGTCCCCCCCTCAAGAAGGCTGAGCTCATGTCGTCATGAAGGACTAACCAGTGATATAGTGGGAGAAGGCTTAGCTGTAATTAAATGCCTCACAGAAGTGGTACTACGGGCCATTTCTAGAGTCTAAAAAATTGTTTCATTTTTCCTTTACTTATCTGATTTTGTTACCTGAGCTCATAGAATCCAGAACAGGCACAATTACAGTAGGTCTAACTATTCTCATGAGATTCCCTCAGAAAGCAGAATTCCAAATAAATAAGATAGGGATAGGCTGTATTCTTTTTTTGAGACAGAACCTCAAGCTGTTGCCTTGGG
This sequence comes from Galagoides demidoff, assembly GCA_963574575.1. Taxonomy (NCBI): domain Eukaryota; kingdom Metazoa; phylum Chordata; class Mammalia; order Primates; family Galagidae; genus Galagoides; species Galagoides demidoff. The sequence continues at coordinate 3,085 of CAUYQV010044873.1, read as the reverse complement.
TAGAATGCCGTGGCATCACAGCTCACAGCAACCTCCAACTCCTGGCTTAAGCAATTCTCTTGCCTCAGCCTCCCAAGTAGCTGGGACTACAGGCACCTGCCACAATGCCTGGCTTTTTTTTGGTTGTAGTTGTAATTGTTTAGCAGGCCCGGGCTGGATTCGAATCCACTAGCTCTGGTGTACGTGGCTGGCGCCTTAGCCGCTTGAGCTATAGGTGCCAAGCCGGGGATAGGCTGTATTCTAAGAAGAAAATGGGGAATATAATACCAACAAATAATAGACATGTATCTAAAGATTTTTTAATTGTTTGATTAGCTACTTACGAATAATCTCCATCTGTGAAGTGCAGGTCCAAGGACAAAAGAAAATTCATTTCCTCGAGAGTTTCTTCAATCTGAAATTACAATATAAAATAACTTTTGAATATATAGAAAGTTAGAAATATGCCTAAAGCTTTATAAAAAATATTTATCTCTAAATATATGTGAGAGATGTTTACCTTTCTTTCATCCAACAACATCTTAACTTTGAAGATCATAACATCATTTAAAACCACCTCTTCATTTTTGTACAGAATTTGAAACGTTTTGCTGCAAATCAGAGAATCATGAACTGATGCTGGGAAGGCTAATGGCATGCCTAAAACAGAAAGAACACAGACTTTGAAGCCAGACTAGCTGGGTTTACATCCTGGCTCTGCCACTTATATTAATCTATCTATGACAGTGGTTCTCAACCTTCCTAATGCTGTGGCCCTTTAATATAATTCCTATGGGTCATGAGCCACAGGTTGAGAACCGCTGATCTATGACCTTTATTAATTCTTCTCTTTCTTCCATGTCTCACATCCAATTCTTCAGCAAACCCCATTAGCTCTACTAACAAATGCTGGAAATGCTTAAACACAAAAAAAGAAGACTACCTTTAAGAAAGTTCTAAAAGAGATTCTAGTAACCAGATAGGAAATTGTATACAAAATCTATACTTCTAAATGGCTTCGGAATGACAATTAACCTTCTGTGAATGTTGCCCATTTCCTCAACTGCTACCAATTGATAAACTTTTTAAAAAAGACATAGCAATGACTTACAAACAATAAATTTGGCCTTAATTTTACTCTTATACCAGAAGCAATGGGCAAATCAGATGTGCAACTTCCTGGTCATTCATTCACTCATCCAACCAACAAATACTTGCTGCATACCTATTAAGTACCAGGCCCTCTGCAGGTGTCGTGGATACGCGGCAACATGAAAGAGATAAGAATTTCTGACCTGACAGACCTTACTTACAACCTAATATGTGTGTGTGTGTGTGTGTGTGTGTGTGTGTGTGTGTGTGTGATGAGTCAATTTAGGACAGAAAAAAAAGGGAATAGACATTTATTGCAACCTCTTCAAAACAATTTTCTAATTTAATTTCCACAAGTACACTGTCAGACAGTGATTATTTCCATTTCATTGATTAAGAAAGAAAGACACAGAGGAACTGAATAATTTGCTTAAGAGCATACAGCTAGTGAATGGCAGAATAGGACTTAAAACCAGTTATGTCCAAATTCAAACATTTTCTACAGATTAAGCTAGTTTTACAAGAATAGAAATGCAAGCCCAAGTACCCATATTTCCTTGATATGTCAGGGATCTTTTGTGAGGCCTCCTCTATTTCTCCCTTCTTACCCTTAGTCATCCTAGTTTATGCTTCTCATCTCAGAAATGGTTTTATTGGTTTTCAGACAAATATTACATCTTTAAATTAAATTCATTAACACAAGATGTTATCTTAGGAGCTTATTACCATGCTATATAATAGAAATTACATAAAATGTAAGGAAAAATGAACTGTGTTTCATTCATCACAACATTAAATGATTCATAGTAAGACAAGTCAAAATTTAACTGTTTCTCATTATTTCTTGTATTTCTAGAAGCCCAATAATATTTCACATGTGTACAGCCCCTTACAGTTTGCTAAGTGCTTTCTCAACTATTTAATGCACAACCTCATGAAAAAGGTATACATTTCACAGAAGAGAAATTGAAGTTTAGAGAGGTCAAGTGAGTTTTTCCCAGACAGCATAAAAGGAAGCTGGTCTCCTGATTCCGGGTCACTACTTTGTTACCTTTGTCAGAACCACATCTCTCAATCAACAGTTTTTAAAACACATACATAAGATATAACTCTATATATGGCCACAAAAATACAAAAGCTGTTTGTTTTCAGCCTTTAGAATCAACCCATAAATAAAGCACATAAGATTTAACTATAGTTACAAAATTATGATATGAACGCTATCCTCCTTAATTAATAACATTAAATATAAAATAAAGGATATATCTAACAGACGTTGGAAAATGGAAGGAGACAGAAAATTTTTAAAAAGAGGTGAGAATGTTTATATCCTTATTAAAAAAAGGGGGTTCTATAGTAATCACTGAAATAGGAAGGGAGTTTAAATACATTATTTGAAGATACAAAAATAGAGAAAGATCTGAGAATATCTTTTTTTTAAAGGTGGGGGAGGAGAGAGAAATGGTGTAAATCAGATAAATTATCTTTTATTATAACAGAAAGTCCAGTGACAGTGTCTATATAGAGGTAACCATAAGGATTAGACTCAGCAGGTGTCCTCAAACTATGGCCCACGGGTCACATGCAGCCCGCCTAGGACATTTATCCAGCCCGCCAGCTGTTTTTGCCGCCACTGCCTGTCCTGCTTAGCTGCCGACTCGTCCTGGGGCCCGCAGTCCGGCCCTCCAATGGTCTGAGAGACAGCGAACTGGCCCCCTGTTTAAAAAGTTTGAGGACACCTGGATTGGAGAAATAAGAGTGGTTGCATGAGAATGGGCTATGGTTTTTACTACATGTCTTTCTGGATTAGCTGATCTTTTTTTTTTTTTTTTTTTTTTTGGAGACAGAGCCTCAAGCTATCCCCCTGGGTAGAGTGCCATGACACCACAGCTCACAGCAACCTCCACCTCCTGGGCTCAAGTGAGTATCCTGCCTCAGCCTCCTGAGTAGCTGGGACCACAGGTGCCCGCCACAACGCCCGGCTATTTTCTGGTTGCAGCCATCATTGTTTGGA
>CAUYQV010044872.1:0-11129 GCA_963574575.1 Galagoides demidoff | reverse complement strand
TGAAAGTAATTAAGAGCCTTGAGCCAAATGTATCCATATGGTAGTTTCCAATGTTGTGAGAGTTAAATGGTCAACTCAACATACTTACACTCTCCAAGCTGATCACACTACCAATAGTTCACATTTCTAGTCTTTGCTCCTGGGGGCACACTAAAGATTTTTCCTCAGTACTCCCCAAAGCAGAGATCTGCTTCTATGGCTGTGTCTAAGAGGATAACCCTTCTGTTGACTATTCTCATCTGGATGCCATTCCCAGTATCATTGGTCTTTTATACAGTCTGAACTTGAGTCCAGAACACCTGGATTCTAGTCCCTCCTCTATTTATATAGTTAATCTTGGGCAAACTATTTAACCTTGCAAAACCTGCACATCTTCATCTCTAAAATGAAAATAATAATTCCTGTCCTATCAACCTCAGGAGATTATTATGAGGAACAAATGTGATAATTTGCATTTTAGAAATTTAAGCTGTAGACAGATCAAGATATTTATATTTCTGGCTCAGCACTGTAGCACAGTGGATACGGCACCAGCCACATACACTGAGGCTGGCGGGTTGGAACCCTAGCCCAGGCCTGCTAAACAACAATGAAACTGCAACAAAAAAATAGCCAGGCATTGTGGCGGGCACCTATAGTCCCAGCTACTCGGAAGGCCGAAGCAAGAGAAGTCCAAGAGTTTGAGGTTGCTGTGAGCTGTGATGCTATGGCACTCTACCAAGGGTGACATAGACTATCTCAAAAAAAAAAAAATTATATTTCCTTGTCATATTTAAAAATTTATACTTTTTTTTATTATTTCTATTGCTATATCTCTTTTCTTTGTATCTCTTTTCTTGATAGTTCTAGATGAGCAGTATTCTGAAAGTCATCTTTCTAGGAACTAGCCATCATTATACTACAGATATGCAAGAGAAATTTTTTCTTTAGTAATTTGTCAGATAAAACAGCTTTTACTATTTTCTTGGCTTTTGAAGACAATGGCTTTAGAATAACAACAATTACTATGTTCGAAGCCATTATCTTTTTTTAATCCTCATAATTACCCTGGAAAGCAATATTATCTCCATTTAGCATATGAAAAAACTGTGGCACAAAGAGGTATGTCTTGCCAGACTTCTCAATACCAGTGTCGAACAAGAATTTGAATATAGCTTTCTTTTTCTTTTTTTTTTTTGAGATGGAACCTCAAGCTATCTCCCTGGGTAGAGTGCCATGGCATCACAGCTCATAGCAACCTCCAACTCCTGGGCTCAAGCGAGTCTCCTGCCTCCGCCTCCCAAGTAGCTGGGACCACAGGTGCCCACCACAACGTCCAGCCATTTTTTGGTTGCAGCCATCATTGTTGTTTGGCGGGCCCGGGTTGGGGATTCGAACCTGCCACCTTAGGTGTACGTGGCTGGTGCCTTAGCCGATTGAGCCACAGGCGCCGAGCCACTATTTGACCTTTTCAATGCCAAGTTCTCTGCACTGTCCTGGGAGTTTCTGCTAGGCCTGCTGCTTCCCATGGTTTTAGTATCCCAACAAAATTAGGCAAAAACATTTGGTATGATGGACTGTTGATCATTCATCCGATGCCCTTCCTAATAGGAAGAGACCTATATGCCAGCTTTCCCCACGGGCATTTAACATTCTGCTTCATACTTAAACCTGGAGGCCTCTGTCCATCTGAGCAGCTCAAGTCCAGCCACAGAAGGGCCCTTTACTGGCTGCTCTATCAGCCTCTTTCTAGAAAGTCTAGCATGGCAGCTCAAAGTATGGCAAGGTAAACTTCACTTCTGACGTGTAGACTGAGCCAGTGTTTGATGAGAGAGGGAAAACGATAGCCGGAAACCTCATCTCCCCCCCACCAGCCCAGTAAGTGCAAAAACCCCAAGTGAGTCTCCTACTCGCCCACAGAGCTCCACGGCCTGCTCCATTTCCCTCCAGGCCAGCAGCAGTTTATCTGAGGCTGAAAAAAAAAAAAATAGGGGAAAAATTGAAAAACAAAACAACATACCACAAAACCAAAGCAGAAATAAGCAACTCAACTATATGAGGCCAAAAGAAGAAAACCACGTCTTTGAGCTTGCCGCAAAGAGTATACTCACTGATCCCAAACTCGGTCTGCTCGCTGTACTTCTCCAGGTCAATCTGGATGCTGGTTTTAAAGAAATCCAGCTTGGCCTTGAGCTGCTGCGACATGGAGGCCATGGAGTTCTTCATCTTGGACAGGCAGCTGTTGTTCCGGAGCAGATTCATCCTGCAGGGACCACAGCACACAGAGCCTTGGAGCATCTTGGGGACCCAAACACCATCTCCTATACAACAAACCCCCTCCAACTGCAAAGGAGGTCCCTGCCGTGGTGATGATTATGGTAGCAGCAGCCAATTAAAACCAATGGAGCGTTTCCAAGCCTCAGCAATGCCTGAGGTTCTGCACCAGAACTGAAATGAGGCAAGGTACTATGCCACATGCAGGGCCAAGAAGCTAAACTGGGCACAAGGAGGGGGGGGATTTTAAGTGCCCAGGATAACAATTGGGGCAGCTTTGCTAACCTAAATTGTACCTGGCTCCTCCAGGCTCCCAGTTCCGCCCAAAGCTTGGCCAGCTGGGCCTCAGCCTGCCCTCCTCTCCCTTAGTCCAGCCCACCCACACTTTTCCCACCCGTCCAAACCAGTGTCTCCCTTTTGTCTCCCATAACAGTTGCTTCTGGGTCCCTGCCTCTGCCACTCCCCTGTGGCCAAAGCCACCAGGTAATTTTAAACGCATTAAGTCAGGAATGCCTGGCAGGTACATGGCAGCGCGCTGTCCCTGCTGCAGCCGGTTGCAGTCCTCCTTCAGGGCCTGGACGCTGTGCCAGACCTGGCCCCACACCTTCCTCAGCTGGAAGAAAGGGAGATTCCTCTTGGGTTCTTGAACTGGAAACAGAAACACAAGCAACTATCAGAGAATAACTGTGCTGCCATTAGTCACATCCTCCCTAGTGGTGCCACGCTCACATTTTAAAATATTATATAACTAGGATCCCATTATTTAACTTTTGGGGATAATCTGCCTGGTTACTGTCATATTTTATTTTTTATACCCCATTATTGCATAAGTAGTACCAGCTGGCCAATAAACAGCTACTGATTTTGATTTGAAGAAATACTTTATCAATTACTTGGAGACATATTCACATGTACTCTGGCCCATATAGTTAAAAACTCTTACGTTCATAACATACAAACCTGTATGAAGTTTTATAAAAAATCAGACGCAGGGCGGCTCCTGTGACTCAAGGAGTAGGGCAATGGCCCCATATGCCGAGGGTGGCGGGTTCAAACCCAGCCCCGGCCAAAAAGGAAAAAAAGAAAACTGAAAAAAAAAAAATCAGACTCAAATAGCCAAGTGTTGTGGCGGGCATCTGTAGTCTCAGCTACTTGGGAGGCTGAGGCAAAAGCATCACTTGAACCCAAGAGTTTCAGGTTGCTGTGAGCTGTGACACCACTGCACTCTACCGAGGATGACATAGTAAGTCTCTTGTCTCAAAAAAAAAAAAAATCAGACTCAAACAACAGTACTGGAGATGATTAAATCAGCAAGAAACCTGGAGATCTCCGAGACCCTGGCCCTTCCATCTGTTCACTCTTTAAGTGTGGATGTGTGTGAGGGGAGGGGGCAGCAGATAGAAGCAGGAGACGCATTAAAACATCCCACAGATGCTAGACTGTCCACCACAGAGTGGAATATCAATCATTAAGAGCGAGGTAGCAGCATACGTACCACGAGGAGAAAATTCCCCAGAACACCCTGTTACGTTAAGAAGGCAGGCGCGGACAGTATATACTGAATGCCACTGTTTGCTGGGGGAGAAAATAGCCCTGGAAGGACCCAAAAATACGGTATCTGTGGTTTCCCTAGGAGGGAAACTCACTGGCTAGGGAGCTGGGGAGACAGTGGCTTGCTGGTCACTGTGTATTCAATTTTTCTTATCTTTTAATTTTTTCTTTTTTGGTTATCACGTACATGCATTTTTAAAATATAAATAAATTCTGCAGAAGAATGGGTTCAGTATAAAACAGACAAACAAAAACATATAAATGAGGCCATGTATGGTGGTTCAGGTCTGTGATCCCAGCACTCTGGGAGCTCAGAGCAGAAGGATCCCTTGAGGCCAGGAGTTTGAGACCAGCATGGGCAATATAGTGAGACCCGAATTCTACAAAAAAATTTTTAAATTAGGTGTAGTAAACACCTATAGTCTCAGCTATTGGGGAGGCTGAAGCAGGAGAACTGCTTGAACCCAGGAATTTGAGGTTGCTGTGAGCTATGATGATCCCACTGCACTCTAGCCTGAGCAGCAGAGTGAGACCTTCTCTCAAAAAAAAAAAAAACCCCAAAACACACACACACTTATATATATATATATAAATCTCTTGTGGGCAGTATTCTCTGTGTCCTCTGTCTAAAGTTGTATTTATGAGAAGGAAATGAACCCATGATTTGGTTTCCTCTGCCCTTTTTCCCTGGGCTATGCCCTGAATTTCTTGCGGACAGGAGGCTGCTCTGAGGACCAGGTGGGCCAAGCCTTGGTGAGCTCCTCCCTGGCCTACATCTCCCCCTCCTGCCTTGTCCCAAGTATCACGATGGACTTTCTAAAAAAATAATGTTCTCACGGATACAGCTGACGCTTTCAGGCTGGGGCCGCGGGGAGATCTGAGTCTCATAGGTGATTTTACTGTTGTCGAAGAGAAAAACAAGATCCATGTCCAGTGTGCGGCCCTCATTTAACTGCAAAGGGACAAAACCAGAATGAATCTTATGGATCCAACGCTCATAACAGAGGTGAAACCTGCAGGGGTGACTGGTTTCCAGGAGCGCAGGCAGGGCCCAGGGCTCACCTTGCTGTCTGAAATGCACTGTGTGGCCGGCTTGTCTGGGATCAGCGCCAGACCCGCTTCCTGCAGCAGCTCCTGGTCCTTCTCTGGGATCCCCGTGTCCTGCTCGATTCTGGCCTTTAAGCTCTGCAGACTTTCATCTTCTGTCACTGGGTAGGTGTGAATGGTGCCCGTGACCATGTTCAAGATGTGAACCAACTGCAACGTAACACAGGTGCTACTCAGAAAAAACAGCCTCTTTTTTTTTTTGGCTGAGGCTGGGTTTGAACCTACCACCTCCGGCATACAGGGCCAGCGCCCTACCCTTTTGAGCCACAGGTGCTGCCCAAAAAACAGCCTCTTTAAAAAGACGCCCGTCTATCTGCCTAGATCCTCTGCTTCTCCTGCCATTCCCAGCCACACACAGTAAGGGTCTCCCTGGAAGAAGGGGGCCTGGGTGCCACATTTCTGATGTTTTCATCTTTCATATTCCTGTTTGTCCACAGCCATGACTGTGCTTCTGCAGAAAGACCCCCCAGGAGCCTCAAATTCCTCACTAGGGCAGCTACCCTGGACCTGCTCTGCTTTTTTGGGAGAGCCTCGCTGTTGCCTCGGGGCTAACGTGGCTCCCACTCACCTTCAGGTTTAAGATGTCATCCAGGGCCTTGAAGCAGCCGTTGGGCCCGTACGTGGGGTCTGTGCCCCGCTGTCGGGGTTGCCACATCAGCATCAGCTGCAGCCACTTCTCCAGCCGCTGTGCCAGGATGCTGCGGAGAGGAGCAGAGTGTGGCCGACCTTGGCTACCTCCATGTGTATCTCACCACTGCACACAGACAGTGGCCAGCAAAGAATTACTGAAAATGAAAATGGCTTAACTAGAGAATAAAAGCATAAACATCTCCAGCCAATTCAGTTCTCCCAGTGCTTGTCCCCTCTCTCCTGACCTGCTGAAACAGCCTCCCCGTCACATTTCCCCACCTGCTGGGCAGCAGACCCATTTCCAATGCAGGGGGTAAGACCGACCTGTCCACCTCCAGGTGGCCCCCACACATGACCTGGACCCCATGGAGTTAAAGAGGCATGAATAACATGGGGCAGAGCCCATGCTGGCAGATGGGTTAGTCCTGCCAAAGCAGTTGCTGGGTCACATGACAAAGTCCCAAAGCCACCCCCAGGCCCCTCTGTGCTCACTCAGGTCCTCAGGAGGCCAAAACAGCTGCCTGCTGCCTCCGACCCTGCTCGCCCCAGTCTTTCCCCCCCTTCGCCTGTCCACGTCCTTCCTACACACCTTTCCAGATACTTGCACAAATTTCAAGCTCATCTCAGGTCACTCCATATTGCTCTAGTCCACACAATCTTTCCTCCCCACTCTCTGAATGGGTGACTGAATCTCTGTCTGTGTGACTGGGTTACATGTCACTGCCCTGGAGCCTGCTTTTGTGCTGTCACCCACTTCTGATGCTACCAATGGTCTGGCTCTGAGACTAGCTGTAGTGCCATTCCAACTCCAGGACTCACCAGTTGACAACGACACAGTACTAAGTGCAAGAGGAGAGCAAAGGGAAATGGAGCAGAGTTCCTGAACCTTCAAAGGCTTACCGTCAGACAGGAGACAGAGCCTCTGCAAAACAGATACAGTACAAGGAAGAGGCTACTGAGGGGAACAGAGGTACAAACTGTGATGTGAGCTGAGAGGAGAGGTGACAGGAGTCCAGGACAAGGTGAGCATGGGAATCCACTCTGATTTTCAGACTGAGAAGGACTCTCCAAGTCCTTAGCTCCAGGACAATGTCCTGATAATCTATTTAAAAGTTACCAGGTATCAGCTCGGTGCCTGTGGCTCTATCGGCTAAGGCGCCAGCCACGTACACCTAAGGTGGCGGGTTCGAATCCCCAGCCCGGACTCGCCAAACAACAATGATGGCTGCAACCAAAAAATGGCCGGGCGTTGTGGCGGGCGCCTGTGGTCCCAGCTACTTGGGAGGCTGAGGCAGGAGACTCGCTTGAGCCCAGGAGTTGGAGGTTGCTATGAGATGTGATGCCATGGCACTCTACCCAGGGGGATAGCTTGAGACTCCGTCTCAAAAAAAAAAAAAAAAAGTACAGAGCAATAGATATTGTGAACCATAAATGTTGGTAACTGTTGACCTGGTGATCTCCATTTCTGGCCATTTATCCTAAGAAGATAATCCTGCAAAAGGTAAGTATTAGATGTGATATTATTTGCATTAACAAAATAGTCACATATAAAAGATCCTGAAGTATTGCAAGAGGTAGGGAACTAATGAACCAAATTACCATATATGTACTAACTGTAATATTGTTGAATAGTTACTTATTGTTTTTAAATTCTGGCACTCATAATTACTTTAAATTCTTTGCTGAGCTCTTGTTCTTATTTCTTTCCAGTTCTGTCCACTTTGCCGTTTAATACCTAACGAGAATCCAAGTACCTTCAATGGCAGTTTAATAAGACATTTGCAAGATAGTCACACTTTGTTTTATGATGATTTCCTAGTAAGTATATTTTCTTATTTTTGTGGGTTTTTTTATGCTGTCTGTGTTACGTTTACTTTCTTAATCCAACTGAGAGGGAAAAAGTGTGTATCTAGCTAACATGTTAAGTTAGCCTTAAGTAGATATCTATGAAAATAAAGGTTTTTTTAAAATAAATTTGACTATTAATATTAAAGTAGTCATCTGCCTTAGAAACAATTATTTGTGTTCTAGATAGCTATTGTATCAAGAACCATATTTAACTTTTTTAAAAATTATTTTTAATTTTTACATATACCCCCTCAAATATATGAGTACATACAAAAACTGGCAGATCTAAGGTCTGTTAGTCTGGTTAATTGCTTATTTCTTAGTTTAACAACACACTGTAGTTATGTCAGATGTTACCATTTGGGGAAGCTGGGTGATAGGGACATTTGAAAATTTTCTCCATGCTTTCTGAACTGCCCATTGGACATATTTATCTAGATTAGACACAAGGAGCTCGGGTTCTAACCTGGGTTTAAATAATAGCTCTGTCGCAGCTGCCTGAAACCTTATGGAAGATATTTAACCTTGGAACCTCAGTTTGTTCATGTAAGTGAGGACAGCAAAAGCATCTCGTCCCAAAAGCTCTTCTGAGGATTAAATAATGCGTACAGAGTGATTTGTGCAGTTTGGCTCAGATGTTAGGCCAGTTGGAGATGGGGTGGAAATAAAGTAGGATTATTGTAATTACTTAAGGAATTGAACCAGGTACATGACCGAGGCTTTATATTCTCCACTCCATCTAATAATGTCTTTTCTGTCCTGTAAGCCACACAGAACTCAAACTTGGTTTTGGTTTGTGGGTTCTCGTTGGTAACACAAAGGGGTTTCTCCTTATCTTAACTCTGTGAGATGTTCTACAAGCAGGTTGAGCCATGCACAGTAATTCTAGTACTGTGGGAGGCCGAGGCAGGTGAACTGCTTGAGCTCAGGAGTTGGAGACCAGCCTGAACTAGAGTGAGACCTTGTCTCTACTAAAACTAGAAAAACTAGCCAGGCGTAGTGGCGGGCACCTGGAGTCCCAGCTAATCAAACACTGTGGCAAAAGGATCACTTGAGCCCAGGAGTTTAAGGTTGCTGTGAGACTGTTTCAAAAAACTAAAAGCAGGTTGAGTCCATGCCTGTCCTGGTTACCCTTATTTACTCTATTTCAAGATCATTTAGACACAGTATGATCCAGAGCTGGTCAGGATAAAGCCACTTTGATAAGAACAAATATTCTTAACAGCCACTCAAAATCGTATTCTTGGATATGGAAGTGAGCTTCAAGTAGTGTTCTTTGTTTTAATTTTTTCTTTCCTGAGCGACCGTTACTAAGCTAGATACTTTATGCACATTATCTCATTTTATTTCTTGCAGCAACTTCTGTGAGGTGAATATTTTTATCCTCATTAACTGTGAAACATCTGAGGCTCAAAGGTTAACTAATTGCCTAAGAATAAGCCCATATCAAGTCTAACTTGCACTTGTCCACTGTGCAGTCTGACTTTCCTGTGGATTTTATTTGTTTTTAATGTTTTAGAATGGACTTTGAATGGATATTTCAGTTTTGTTTGTTAATTAGGGAAGAGGAGAGGGATTGCAGAAGGTAAGGCTGTTACCGGTTTTTGTTTTATTTATAGAAAGTGCTTTGAATTTATTTTGACACTTACGGGTCAGAAGTAAGAGAGTTTTGTTTGCGACAACTGTTTTTTGTTTTTTTTTTTTTTTTTCCAGAAATAGACATTCATTAGTACTGCTGGCATTAGGGAATCCTGTGGGAATACCTTAAATTAACTATATAGTCCATGTTTGTTATCCTCTGACCAGGATATGTAATACTGACTGAAAACTACTAATTATATGAGGTAAAAACTTAAAATTCCAGGCCAGGCACAGGGCTCATGCCTGTATTCCTAGCACTCTGGGAGGCTGAGGTAGGAAGAGCACTTGCACTCAGGAGTTGAGACCAGCTCATCTACTAAAAATAGAAAAAATTAGTCAGGCACACCAGTAGTTCAAGCAACTTGGGAGGCTAAGACAGGAGGATCACTTGATCTCAGGAGTTTGAGGTTGCAGTGTGGAGGGCTGTTCCCTGGGCAACAGAGAGAGACTCTTGTTTCAAAACAAACAAACAAAACAAAAACCTTCAAGGCTGGGCAGAGTGGCTCATACCTGCATCCTAGTAATCTGGGAGACCAAGGCAGGTGGATTGCTTGAGCTCAAGAGTTAAAGACCAGCCTGAGTAGAGACCTCATCTCTAAAAATAGCTGGACATTGTGGTAGGTGCCTATAGTCCCAGCTACTGGGAGGCTGAAGTAAGAGGATTGCTTGAGGTTGCTGTGAGCTATGACACCATAGGACTCTACTGAGGGTGATAAAATGAGATTCTGTCTCAAAAACAAACAAAAAAACCTTCAAATTCCAAATCAAGACTTTTTTTTTTATTATGACAGTAACTAATTAACTGATGGACAGTAAGGTGAAATAGAGTATGTATTAGCCTCAAGGCAAAAGTCCTGGGTTCTATGACAGCCTTTGTGAAACCTTGGACAAGCCACTCCATTCACTTTGGTTTCCTGCAAAATGAGAGCGTTGCGTTGACTGCCATCCTCCAGTTTCTGAAACACTTTTGACTCTGAATGTTTCTAATTATTTTTCTTTATTGTAGGATTTTAATATAATTGAGGAAGCTCTTATCCGAAGAGTCTTAGACCGATCACTTCTTGAATATGTGAATCACTCGAACACCACATAATTTTATTAAAAGGAAGAGGAAGGGGACCATTCAATTGCACCATTTAAGATGCTGCTTTAACATGTGTAGGGAGATTATCACCGTTTGATGGACAAAACTGTACAATGCAGTTATATGTTTGTGTATGTTTATTGTTATAGTGCACTTAAAACTGCTTTCATTATGATGGTTTATATTCCTGACTTTCTAAGACATTTAATAACAAAAATTAGTCTGTGTCAGTCGATATACAAAAGAGACACAGGCTACCTCTGTGGGTGGAGGAGCTTGAGCTCTGCAAATTTGATGATTCTGAGTGTAATGCTACATATTAATAACTACCATCTTGGTTAGGCATGATAACTAATCTTTGCCCTATGTCAGAAAACGGAGAAAAAAACCAAAGTACAGACATTCAAGGAACATGAAATTTATTCCAATGCTCTCATTCTAATCTCTAATATAGTAACATGAATAATCTTGTATGGGAGCAGGAAAGGAAAATTTTCGAAATCAACAAAGTTCATTTAACCAAATTGTATTACATAATACTGTAACAAAATAAATTTTGTGTTAGAAAAGTATACTTAATTCTTTGTTTTTTTATAACTATACACATATATGAATTTAATACTATATTTTCCAAATGTTTGTAGCTTATTATTTGGAAACATTTTTATAATAGAGGCAATTTCTTAAAAACCATCCACTGGCATTTATAGTAGAAATATTCATATCTATACTTTTTAGTGGAAAAACCCTAAGAGCTTTGAGTTCTTAAATTTTAACCCTTTAAAAATTACAAGATAGGCTCGGTGCCTGTGGCTCAATCGGCTAAGGCGCCAGCCACGTACACCTATGGTTGCGGGTTGGAATCCCCAGCCCTGCCCGCCAAACAACAATGATGGCTGCAACCAAAAAATGGCCGGGCGCTGTGGCGGGCGCCTATGGTCCCAGCTACTTGGGAGGTGGAGGCAGGAGACTCGCTTGAGCCCAGGAGTTGGAGGTTGCTATGAGCTGTGATGCC